>JTDE01021178.1:20210-70635 GCA_014338405.1 Paragonimus skrjabini miyazakii | reverse complement strand
TTGGTGTAGTGGAACACTAAACCAACGTTTCTCAACGGACTATTGTGAGTTATTTGTTTTCCTTTTCATTATATTTTGACCTCATATTCACACCTGAGTTCACATACTGTTTAGATCCACTACAATGGCATTACCAGAGAAACTCATTTGGCTGAACTTTATTTGACATCGATTTACTCAAAAGTGCTATTGAGATATTTTAGAGTAAAACAGATAGTGACTACCATTGTGGCGCTTACTCAGGTTGAACTTTCTGTACCCGGGCGTTAGTGCCACCGACTAGGTAAAAACAGCTGCTCGCCACTTCGCTGATGGCCAGCTGTCCGTAGAAACCCCAATACTGTTTTATCTGCGATGACGGATAATAGGTGTCATAGCTATGTTGTTCATAACTATGTTATTCTCTCGCCTGTCTGGATGAACACATCAGGTTCTGTAGGAAAACGATTTTTAGAGCAATGCGCATCAGGAACGCTCTGTTGTGCTTGTTGTTGTACGAACACTACTCATTAATAGGACCCGTATCTCATCATCTCTAACTGATCGTACTTACGAGTGATTATCAGAATGGTTTGATCGTTGTCACTTGACTTCCGATTATATGGCCACCTAGTCGTTCTGAGAGTGCACAACAACCCTTATATAATGAGGTTTGTGATTTTCTGACTGAAGACTTTGCAATCGTCCGCTTACTACATTGAGTATTTCAGAGTAAAGACAAAAGGCTGCCGAACAGGAAATATTTTTTGAAACGTTTAATACAATACCGTAATAATTGCCAATGTTGATTCCTGTGGCCATTTTCTTTGGAACAGACAACTGTTTTCTATATTTCGTCTGGTCTATTTATGTCCTGCTTTCAAGAGTTTGTACACCTATTTGCCCCGTTAGCGTTGATTTATAAAAGAGTTTGTGGTTGGAGACTTCGTGATTTCCACTTTACTGGATAGGAAAACACCTTGACCCTACCAGTATGTCACAGTCAACAGTATGCTCATACTGCACGACTGTTAACCTTTCAAATCGATGCCTATATCTGTGTGTATGATCTTACTTTAGTCTTTGTTCTTCGAATGTACGCAATGAATGACTAACGCCACTAGAGGTACAGTGCAAACCACTCTTAATAACATGTGCACGCATGTGTCCTTTACCTTTGATAGGTCAGCTCACACGAAGTTCTAGTCAAACATGTCCCAGAGTATGAAGGAGGTCAACAAGAATTGACCTCGATTTCATACAGCTGTTATTCCCTTATGGAGCCCTGCTGAGTGTCGCATCACGTCTGTTGCATACTGTGGTTCCTTAAATGTTCCATTTAATTGTGTTTTCATTTTCCATCAGTAATCGACTAAAACGTTGAGTGCCAGGCATTCATGTCAACGTTGATGGGAGATTTAGTATCTGGAATCCCGGGTGCGTGGAGAAAGATAAGGTAATTCCTGGTGTGCTCTGTTGTGACGGATCAACTTATTTTCGTTAATCATCGTTGACAGTAGTACACTAGTGGTTCACACTTATGCTTATCTACTACACACAAATACTGAGAAGAATTATCAGTTTACGGACTAAACAAACGAGGGAGATCGAAGTTATTTCCTAAAATTATTTATTTCTAAACTCGAGCACTCAACAACCTACTTCATCCATCGTGAAAACAAGCAACGAAGTTGGAAATAAGTATAGGACAATTTCTACAAGACAAATTACTTTTTGTAACCTTCCCTTTTGGCATTAACAAATAGATAAAAGTATGAGTTCAGCTGTCATATAATGTACGCCAATTCAAACTTTTGATCAGTAGATTAGACTTCCTATTTTTCTTAGAATCAGTTCAACCGTTATTTCTTCTCCAGTCGAAAGCACTACAGAAACAACTGAACGCATCCGGACTGGAGTTGACATATACGCTTGATCGCGTCCGGCAGATTAATAACCAACTTCGAGACTCGCTGTCAGACCGGCACAGTCGAGCGAAGCTTTTGGAGCCGCGATTCAAAGAGTTACAATTGCTGCTGGATCGAGTCCAACGTGCGCAAAATGTTAGCTGGCATGCAGTCAACCAGGCTCGAACCAAGGCAGATCAGTTGAAAAGTGAGTTTCAGCCTGGCGACCTCGAATCATCCAAAGTCAGCCGCGTGGAAGAATGGAATGAGTAATAAGATATATTGCATGGGTTTTATCGTAATTCTTCACAGAACTTATGGATTACTGAATGTTCGGGGCTTCTTATTGACACTAGCTAAACATTTGGCGATATCTATCATCTTCACGTAAAATTTTCTACTCGTCCGTTTTCAGAAGAAGACACTCAAGAGCTTGAGCTTGTTCGTCATTAGTATTGTTCATCAGAAGAGTGTATCTTTTAATCAAGGGTTGAACTACAGGCCACGTACTTTTAAGAGAAATTAGTTAGCCTGACATTTATTCAAAGTGTTTAACCACAATAACTAATACAGTTAACTAATGCAGTTACATCGAGGTGACACTTTCTTGCTAATTTCACCAGATAACCTAGCGTTCAGGCCCTCTCCCAGGGTTGCTCAGCCATGGTCGTGTGTGTGTACCGTCCAATTTTCCGATCGCTTCAATGAACGACATATCAGCTGTCTCGTCAGTTCCAATCAGTGCTCTCCCTACCGGAATTTCTCATCAATCCTAAATAACAATAAAAACTTATGAAACTTGCTGAGCGTTATTTTGATTACTGATAAGTATGGAAACAGGTGATCCATATACATTGGAAATAAGTGCTAGAATCGAGATTCGTACAGTTCAGAGTTCGCCAGTAGTGCGTGTTTCGGTCGTAAAACATCCATATGAGTCAGAAAGTTGTAATTCAGTTTGAGTGCTGTTAAATTTATGTCAAGCAAATATCTTCCTGGTTGTCAGACTGCAAAAATCTGTTTTGCTGTTGAGTCATATTCGGGAAAAAAGTGAAGTAAAAAAACATTATTTAAGACATATAACGATTATTTCCCAATCACAAGGGTCTCACTGTATACTAGACAGGGTGCAGCCGCTGGGTCTGGTTACGGATATATAGATTGTCGGCTACTTGTTAACTGTTCAGCGGACTGCGTTCTTACTGACATACATATTGCTAGTTTTATGTTCTGGTGTCACTGGTTGTAATTCCCCTTCATTTTTTTCAATAAGCCTCCTGGGCAATTACAAGCAATTACAACATGAAGAAGCGTACGCATACGCAGACATGGACTTCCACTCTTTTGGTTTCATAAAAGTTGGGCTCAAAGCAGATAGTATCAGTTTTTGGCTAATAGATGGACTTAAACAGATGTCGAATAAGTGTCTGCTACAGTTGAACTTGATATCCCATCCTTTACCTTTCTACTTCTCCGGCTGTGCAACGAGGATATGCTATCTGTGCGGGAGTCATCTGTTTCAGCCGAAAGTTGTTTTGGGTTTAAAAGCCCACTTAATGTTGTAGGGTCAATTTTTGTTAGAAATTATCACTGTCCTTGACCTGATTACGTCATTGGTAAGCTTAACTGAAACACGAGTTTACGGATTAAAAGAAAATGGGGGAAGAAGTTGAAATTTAAACCACCAAAAATGACATATCTGTCAGACCTCACAAATTTTATACCAAACTGTGTCCTGCACCTTACAAACAAACAACCATGCTACGCATGGGAGCATAACGACATTCACCAACCAGCTTTCATGTGGCTTTCAACATTTAGTTTCACTGACTGTTCTAACAGGACAGACAATTCAGTCAAACAACTAGAACTTTTGCATCGTTGAGCCTATTCCCTACCATCTTCAATCACAGGCTCTTGGAGTTACAAGCAAATCAACCAGGGTGACAAAGTTGCCCAACTGGTAACGGTAAACTAGCCACCATACACCGCTCGTTTGTAAAACTGGTAAGTGTTTAATGTAACAGAACGACTGTGTAGATGATACCCAGTGTACTTGACGGAACAATCTATGTTTGTCACTTCGACTAAATTAGATTGACAATACCCATTTTGGCTTTGGATGTACAAGCCTATTTTTATTTCTCATATCCCCGCAGGGTATGGTTTGACCTCCTGAATGCCAGACCCGATCAATACTAACCCAAGTTTCGCCGTTCAAGTTCTAGTAAATCTACGCCACCAAAACGATCGTGCTAACTCTATACTGCAGACTGTATTTCGAAGCACTTATTAAAACGCCACATTTTGTCTAAGGTTACGCGAGCTGCTTGATATTGTCAAAAAGAATAACCTTATTATAGACATAATAAGTATCCTCCAGCCTTCCAATAGGTGAGAGGATATGACCAAAATTCTGTAAGCCTAGCAGCACATAGTCCTCTATCATCCCGTCTATAATAAAATTGAACAGAGCCAATGAGAACTTGGAAATTTACTGCACCTGGAGCTAAATCATTTGAACTGTTACCTGTTGATCCTGATTTGAATTGAAGTATGACAGGATAGCGTCATTAGTAAAACCGTGAAACCAGCATAATTTTGGTTTACTCTTTTTAATTTTAGAATGCCAACAGAATATATCTGTTGGAAAGTTCTGCAAACGAAAATCAGTTCTTTTTTTTTATACGTACATTACATTGTTGGTTGAGCGTTGTTCTATTGAACAGGCCTGTTTACAACCATCGGCAGTCCAGAATACGGCTTGGCCGTCATATCGGTAGATCGTTTAGACTGTGAAAACCGCATTTCACCAAGGTTTTTGAAATTTATAAACTGGACTCTGGGCTTGATGTGAACGCACGTTCGCACACCTGAGGCGCGCAGGTTTATCACATGGTGAGCCGGATTTCGGACAGACTTGATTGACGCGGTCTTCCGTTTACCGCGTGTTCGATCGATCGATGGATGACTGTGTCATCCGACGACATCAAAGCAATGAAATTCGTGATGGGAGACGGTTGCACAGGTGCCACCGCTACCGGAACCGACGTGAACAGCCGCTGACAGATCGATCTACCAGGTGTAGTGTACGGTTGTGTAAGTCGAGTTGTCCTGTCATCCAAGCCGGTGCGTTTTGATGCGCGCGAACGTCCATCCACTTTTTATGTTCCGAGTCAAGAGCATGTCAAAGGCGTTGGTGACCATTGAGTCGAACTGTCTATAGGTTTGGTTTTTTGTATCTCACCTGAGTTTACCTATTCCAGAGTCAATTTTCTGTTTCAGTTATCATCACCTTCTTCATTTTCTATTACTGCTCAGCTAGTAAGGACCTTTAGGCCGACCTAGAAGCGCGCACAAACAAGCAAGGTGATGAAATCTGGTGATAACTACGATAAACTAAAAGAGCTGCGATTCAGTGAATGCCGAATAGATGCGAAGCATCGTACAAAATGCATGCACCGCCTGTAGTTCGTTTGAACGTCCGTCTGATTGGTTCAATGAATAATTACTGTTAGCGTTGCTAACACACAACATGGACCTGTCAAATCAGTCCTACGAAACGTTTATATTACTGTCTGTCTGTCATCCTGAATCACTCATTACATGATTTCATTCGTCAAACTTAGTTCCGTTAAACGACCACAATCAGTACGCACCTGGGCTATAGTATCTGGTACTACAATTTCTATACCGGGTCATCAAATAGCTGAAAACTGAGTGGGTAAAGGAGAATGAACAATAAACAGTAAACAGTCAGATGGAGGAGCAAGACTGTGAAACATGTGCAAGTGCATCCAAGCGATATAGTGAACCTGCAAATATGCCGCAAATAAGCGACTGGTAAAGTCATACGCGGCATACAGTAACAACCCTCATCTTCTTACAGTGCCTTCCGTTTCCGGGAGTTTTCTGGCCATCGCTTGCTACCCTATAAACGGTGTACATAGCGGCTGATGTTCGCCAGACATGCTCAAGACATGAAAACAAATCACCCCAGCCAATAAAAGCTGAGTAATTCAGAGGTAAACGTATTGTGTCCACTATCCAACCTGTTGACAGAAAGGTCGTGAAAATTTACAGCCTGGATAGCTAGGACTGAAGAGAATTGTCACGGCCTGTCGATTTTTATGCTTCCTAAAACCTTCACATGCCTTAACGAACATTGCTATGACTAGTAGTTCAATTCCCTTCAGTTTGCACTTTGTATATCACCAGCCGTTTGTTATCACATGTAGCAGAAAATTTCGTATGCTTGTTGGATACTGTCAAGACACTCAAAACTACAAACAACAGGAGTTGAGATAATCGGAGTTTTAACGCATAACTATGTGTTTAATATGTATTGTCGTTATCACTAGACTATCACAGACAGGCAGTCAGTTGGCATACGTCTCCCAGTCGAGATCTACAAAGATAAAGTAGCCAATTGTGTTCTTCGGACTATGTAAAACGTTCCTCCTCGGCCTGTTTAAACAGTTGGTATAATTTTCTGAAAAATCTGCTGTGATAAACTGCAGTTGCAAAACTACACCTAATACCTTAGCGCATGTTTTAATAGCCTTTTTCATCGCAAAATGGCTTGTCACCAAGATGGTTTCCACACTGATACTCTGAGGACTTCAGAAGTCATTACGTGGGCACCGCCATTGTTACTTTTTAAACCATGTATCTCTAAGACACTTTAAGAAAAGGGAAAGTCGTTTATTCCAAGCATGTTTTAATGTCATTGTGGTGACATGTCGATGGGAAGTTCCGGTCTGTGAAAGACAGAGGGGATCTCTGAGAGACTAACCAGAAATGCTTCAATAAGATCGACCAACAATAAAAACTAGCTTGTTTGACGGTTCAACCCATTGTTTTTTTTCTCATGGGTTGAAATCGGCCACCAATTTGTGTTATGACAGGAATCCGTCTCAACCCCGTAACTTGTAAGCGCCTGGTCTCAATGACCACTAGCTAAGTAGTGTACAAATGCGTCGACTACATTGAGCATCATAAACGACCACTACTTCGATGATGATTACTGGGGTCATCTACACGAAACAAAAGTCCCTGGTTGGTTGCCTGTGATTTAATAAATTCTGGCATATCAGTCTCAAAATCGCAGTATGAAGTTTCTTCAACTATTCTCAATCCTGCTGTTGCTCTGAGTGACCGAGTACTGTGTAGTTTGAGTACATGTCAGAGTAATTTGTGTTCACATTCGTCAACGTAGTGTGTGGGCAGATGTACTCCGCATCCGTGTTGTGTAGTTATGAAATCTGGTATACTCAAGTGGAGGATATCTGTTGATTAGACGTGTTCGACGATCACTGTTTGTGAACGATTATCTGTGTATGACGGACTCACTTTTTTGAAGGGATGTTGTCTGACAATAGATCTTCTACGAATGTTATCTACGCATAACCATACCTAAAATTATCTCCTCGTATCGATTTCATTGGCTCGGGGTGTCCGTTTGACCACTAGAGCTTTATTATTGAAAAATGCAGCCATGTAACTAAGTTGTGTCTAGGCGTAAAACTGTGAAATGACCGGGTTTGAAGCTTACACCTGTTGACACAGACTATCTTCTCTGTTGACAGCTTTCAAATTTACCACTGTGTAGAGAATTTTTGTGTGCCCGAACTGGAATCATTTGGCTCCCCTCTCAAGCAATTCCATGTCATAAAGTAGTATGTCTTTGTAGTTGTGCAAGACATGTTGTGTATTTGTGATTGCATAGACAGTAACCTTATTTAGTGAAGTAGAACGTTTCTTCGTATTGGCTTACTCCTTTGACTACGCGTGATAAGTTTTCCTTCATTGGATCACATTTCACCCTACCACTTGCCGTCTTACTACGCAATTTTCTCTCCCCTTCTATCCTACTTAAAGATTTTGAAGATTATATTGCTCAAACTAAGGGCCTTATACCGCAAGCAATGGCTGGCCAGGCAGAGTTGCTGAAACGATTGGACAAGGTGGAGGGTAGCGTAAAAGACTTGCACGAACAGGCCAAACAAGAGTTAGATGCTGCGTACAAACTTCAAAACCGCACAGCCGAGTTACAAAAGGTGTTAAACGGAATCAAAAAAATGGTAAGTAATTTTGCGACGAGTTTGTGTGTACCTAGGTCTTTCTGTTGATGTAAGTATAAAACGAATTTTGAACTGAAAGTGCGATGGTGGTGTTGATGAACGTGGTACGCATGCCATCGGATGGAGCTTGCTACTTTTAGTTTACGCTAATTTTGATTCGTAGTTTTGTTAAAAATTAGGGATGATAAGCGATGTTTTCCTCCATCAGCCAGTATCAGTTAACTGTTATGCGCAGTCCACACAGTTACCGTTTGTATCACAGCCAAGACTTGCCGATGTGACCAAGGAATTACCAATATACTCGAGAGTTGAAGCTTCTGTCCAAGTTGTACTCCTGCTCAGTACTGAACACTATTAATATTTGTAAATAGTGAGAGAGCGTCAGTCAAATACTGAGCGCTTACCAATAGTTTTGATGTTTCATCACATCCTGTCATCGAATCTGTATAATACGTTTGTTTGTTTTGCAAGTTGCTTCCTGTTTTTGTATGTTCGAAAGCAATCATAACCCTGTTTTTTGGGTCAAATAGTTCATGTTACTCGTCCGTGTTTTAATTGGGAACCAGTTCTTACTAATTTTACCCAAGGTGCAACCATATTTCAACAGCTAGTAATGACATTTTCTCACTTCAGGTTGAAAGTGGTTCTGACTGCGTGAACTCATCGTAGGTTGTGACGAATGGCGGGATTATGAGCGATGATATTTTTTATGTTGTCTTTTTCCTCTAGCTTTGTTACTGGTCGGTAGCTCAAGACATATTTTGAATCGGGTTGACCTCATTCGAGGTAAGACCTGGACACGCCTACGAAGCACTTCCTCTTGAAATTCCCGTCAGATAGCAGTCACCTTTGCTGAGCAAACAATTAAGGTCGGTCATAATTTTTTCAATAGAAAACCATTACCAGTACTCCTAAAACCCCACTCAGGGCTGACGCCTTCGAGCTGACACCCCAGCCTCGTACATGATGGACACTAAAACATAATAATTAATACACATATTCGATATTGTTCTATCCCCCGACTGGGTCCTGATTATATTGAAAAGCAGTGATACCGTTAAGCTGTGCGCAAGTGGAAATTGTCTAATAAATCGCACAGCAACGACTTGTCTGTGTGGGGAATCCCAGGGTCAGTCTATCATATTCGAAGTTGATAGACACACGCACGTATGTTTCGTAGATCAAACTATCCTACAGCGTACGCCACACTCACAACGCAACTGTGTCCACGGTCAATACAGACAAGCAGTTCGGTCATTCTGCTGACGAGCACGAATGTTTGTTTGGTTCCCTTTATCAGCAGGTAAAACCAAATACGCAGTAGTACTGACCACCAAAAGGGTACAACTGGAGCTGGATGCTACGTCTGCAGTTCAAATTCTGTTGTAAACGCCCGGACTAATATGTTGGATTGAAACCGAAATAAAAAGGGCTCGACGAGACTCAAATTATCCGCTTGAGATAAACTAAACAGAGGTCTGAGACCTGAAGAATAACGCTACTACTTCCGCTAAGTGCTACCAGGTCAAATGAAAGGACGAATATAAGGAGTCGTTTTGTTCCGGTCAAAAACCTGTGTTACAGATAGGAACGTACTAGGTATACCAGTGATACGTGATGACTTGCGAATATTTTTTAATCTGAATATTGAAAGATAGTTACCATAAATAGTAGTTATGGTCACTGAGCCACCAGTAAGCGTGGCAAAATAATGGTTGAGCAGGCGAAAAAGTAATGAGGGTTACCCTTAGGATGTTCTGAAAATTTATGTTCATTGTGACTGACTAAAGTTGTTTTAACTGGAAAGGAAACCCTTTTGGATGAAAAAAACAGGGTCCCCTGACACATTCTCTCCAAGCTTCTTATGAACTACGTTTCTGATCATGCTTCTGATCCAAGCGATAAGATTTCATGCGAACCTCCAGATTGCATGCGATGCTACGACCTGCCTGTGCATTAGCGTTATAATTGAGTAGGTAGGTTTTATCTATCTTCGCCCTTAGAATGTCACCTAATAAAGGCATTTTAATTGTGAACTTACAGTTTTTAGAGTTTAAGTGAAAAGGCTACCAGTGAGAGCAATTGCCGTGAATTAGTTAGACACACATGCAAATAATCTTGGGCTTTGAAGGGGATACTACAGACCAATGAGTACCCGAAATCTCATTCAGATCACAGGTTTTTTCAATCTATGCCGAAACACTTACCACAACACCAACAGTAACATGAACTGTTTGTTTCTAAAGTCTAGCCAAAACGTCTGCCTTCCACAAAATTACTGCTTCAAGGGAAAATAGCTTCAGAAGATATGTGCAAAAAGGTTCTCACAAAAGCAACGGTTGGCTTTTCAAATTTCGCAGGCGCAACAAAGTTAAATTTCGAATGTTAAATGAAAACACACTAGGTACTCCAATGAAGTATTTATCAAACCGGTTTAAGCATGTTCACATACTGTTCACTGGTTGCGGATGTATGAAGATTTCCAACCGCGATGGAACTAGTCTAGGTGATCGAACCACGTCTACTAAAACTCTGTTCATTAAAAGCTATGTATTGACCTCAAATAGCTATGGAAACGACTTTTGTTATATTGGATGGCAGCACTAAAGACGATAAACTAAAGTCGTTTATCTGGAAACTGGACACAAAGGATGTTTCGATAACATTTGCACAATGTGATATTCAGCATGTTGGCAATCAAAATCCGTGAGAGGCAGGTGGAACTTTCCATAAATGGGTAGAAAAGCTAAATTATGAAATGGTAAGTATGCAGAAAAACTTATTCCTTTCCTGCTTGTTTCATTAATATTGACCTATTACTTCTGTCCCCCTCCAGTGCAACAACAAAGTTCAAGTCTACGGATTCAGAAACCAACTAACATGTGAAGCTAAATCGTAGTAAACAACTGTATCCGCCCTTACTTTACTGAACGGTAGTTTTGGCCAGAAAGCATTTTCAAACCCTACTCTGGTACCTACTGTTTAGAACAAATGTATGAAATTTACACATGAGATATGGTAATTATGAGACAGTGTTTCCCAGTCAGCAGTCGATAAGGTCTTTAGTCGTTACAGAACCTCTCATCAGCTCGTTTCACATATTCATGAAGAACCAGGCACATACAACCCCAATAGCTTACTGTAACCAGCCAATCAGCCTACAACGCAAAGCAAACGCAAGGTGTTTGCATTGTGAGCCTATTAGATAACCACTGGCTGCAGTGATGGATCATGTCAAAAAAAGGTGACGCGTCTCGATTGAACACGAGCCAGAATACAGTGGTTACGCGGTGGAAAACGAACGAAAAGACATAATTAGGGTAGGGGAACCTGTAGTTCGGCAAATTTAGCGTCTCTTATTTTGTTGGTGTATCGTTTACTGTCAACGTTTGTTTTCACGTCACAAATCGCACGTACGCTTATGAGCTACTCTGCATCTCACATACACTGGCCTTCACAACTGGTGGACAGTTTCAATATACATCTTTCTGTATTCTTTATTTTATTGCACGCATTAGTTTAGCATCAATGGATTGCCCGCATAAGTGACGCTTACTGAACACTAATATTTGTTTTTGGCTTAGTAGCGAATCAGTAGCAGCTAGAGTTATATCACTGTGTGCCTGAGTATCTGTTTGTGGGCTTACTTACCTGAAAGTAACGACAAATGATTTCGCTTCATCAGTTATGTAGTAGTATCACAGGAAGTGAGTGTACTGCAGGGAGCCATCAGGGACACTTGCTTCAGTCAGAATTTGCTGATAGCTTTGACAGTTAAACCTTCCATTCGGGCTGTCGAGATCTTTGGTTTCAGCATTCTGTTTGCACTACCTGCCAGAAACATCAATCTTCCTTTGGAACATTACAGGTAACAGCCACTAACGTTGCTCACTTACAGCCAGCCATTTCGAACACACTGCCGTGTCCTTAATGGTGTAGTTCTCTGCATTTGTCGTCTAAGGATAGTTTGAAGTTTCGTGAAAATTCGGAGTGGATTTTAAAAGCGTTCCATCACATAAGACACATACGGCATGTAAAGGTTAATCACACATAACCATGGTCGCCGTGAGTTCATTGAGCTATAGGCCTACAGTCTATCTAATGAAAAGCTCCAGGTGTTTCAAATGAATTGACTAAGATAGTAGAATGCTGTAATGTTTCAAATATGCCATTGAGGCAACGAAAATGGAGAATAATAGGCGAAGATGTTTTCGACAATTCATTTTCAATACTTTGAATATGACCCGTTTAGTCATGAGAAGAAACACGTAGCAAACAAGCTCGTTTTCGATGTTTCGGCATCAGGCTAAATATAGTACATTTATATGGGTTCGATGGGATTGGCAGATAACATATCACTTAGGCGAGAGTTGTCAGTCAATAGTTTATATCTGGTTTGAGTCATGAGACTTAGTTACATAATATCGATCATGTGAATTATACGAAATCTGCGAGAGATGCGTCACATCTATGTGATCATTTTATCCTGAGTTTGCGTACACAGCCACGGAAGGTTCAACGTTCTGACTAGCCGTTTTTGGTCACACAGTGGTGGTGAGTGTAGGTGAACTGCGATTGCCTCTGCAATTGATAGCATGATACCTTTGACCTGTTTCGATTGTATCCCACATATTCTATAGATTGGCTTGAACGAATCGGTCTGATTGATCAGGTGGTTCGACTCGATCAAATGCGTAGTGACCGCGGACGAACAGCACCTTATCGATCGTCGCGTTAGCCACACCGGTTGGTGCTCTCGATTGCGTTCGGATACTCGCCGTGTTGTGCGACCTATGTAGCTTGTTCATCTTCAGGCTGGTTCAATTACATATAGAGTTTATAGAGTTACGTGGAGATATCGATCGGACTTATCACAGAGAAAGCACATCACTGGTCAATCAACTGGCGATGACTTAGTTAGCCCATAACATCACGCCCGCCCATTGGTTTGACCAGGTCAAGCAGCATGATTGCGATAGCCTCGGCAGCACAGTGTCTTGTAACTTCAAAGTTGCCACTAACCACAGTGAAATAACGTTTAGTAAGCTCCTTTGGGATAAGCAGTGTAGCAGCCAAATGGGACTCATTAAAAATGGAAAATATGAGCGACATGATAGTCCGTTAAAACAAACCTCGATAATAAATAGATGACTTTATGCCTTTTTAGATGTGATATATCGTAGATGTATGGAGGCATGTAGTTCCTTAACTCCGATGTCATTGATTATTCACCAGAATCGAATTTGCTTTTCCGTTGTATTTAAAATTGCTGTACTACAATAGTGACTTGCAGTATATGTCTGTTTTCTCTTGCGTTCAACGTCGCCAGTATCATGATGGAGTCCACCATCCTACTGTATTTCGTGGGAGCTTCATAAATGGGGTAATCCCGTTGTCCTGTTCTTTGTTATTGCTTCAAATGCGTGCAAAACCCGATTTTTTAGGGTCTTTAGTTTTTGGTAATCACGGTCAAGTGTGACCGACCTTAATGTATTGTCTTAATATGATGTGATGAGTCCTCTTTCAAATCCCCACTTTTGTGCTGTAGTGGTTAACCTCAAAGAGATTTGCCCGATGTTGACCAATGCACACTCAAGAGTGAAACGCATTAGTTATGTTTTTTGGTCGAACTGACTGCCTGCAATAACAGAAGAGAACCGCTGATAACGGCTTTCCCCGGTGTTTCGACACAGAGCTTTCTATGTTCACAGTATATAGATTAGCGAGAGAAAAAAGTGGATAGATAACTGGTCTCACATTCCGCAGACCACTGATTATAGCTATAGGATATAATGGACAGAGAGGTTCTCCCCTTATCAATGACACAGTTTCACTGTTGATCGGTGGAGACCGTCGATGCCAGCGTGAACCAGTTGAGGAATCCTGCTTAGGCGGTCATTCCGATGGATCACTTAGTGGATTCCACATAAGACGGTGGGATTGGTGAGTAACTGAACCCAAATATGAAGTCTCCGAGCTCCTGGCGCGACTTAGTATCTTAGCTAATAGGGCACCTGCTGTGTTTGACTATATTGTTTATCCCGCTGGTTCAAATAGAGCAGAAGTTTAGGGTTTTCGCAACTCGGGATCTTCTAACTTGTGTTCACTGCTACGAGTTTAGAGCTTTTGCTAAGGTACAGATAACTTTATTGGTTACACTATACCTACGGTCCTGGGTTCGAACTTCGGCTAGATCGTATGTCTTTGGTAAGATGATAAAAAGGTCGTCTATGGAATGTACATTTTGGAGACCTGAATAACTCTTACTCAGGCAGTAAAGTTAAGAATATAACGCTACATTTATTAAACGCAAAAATTCGTTGAAGTGAAAGACGAGTATAACGAATATGTTTCATGCTAAACGTTAATTTTATCATTCCATGAGAAACGGGGAAAATAACTGTATTACCAAGTTTGCAGGCGAAGTTAAAGCTAGGTTTTCTCTTCTTACTAGCTATGTGTTGATCGTTACAAGATTGACACCCACAGTCTCTCATATATCGTCATCACTGAATGCTCTAGGGTATCAGGACTGTTGTGTTTTGGCACGATCGAATTATTGCGTGAGCTTATCAGCCTTAGTTGGCAATAGACCTGTAGGAAGAACTATTATGATTTCCAACCCCCAAGTGTCAGACATGTTGAACAGGCCGGGAATGGGAACAACCTGAACCCATGGACGTCTGCACCTACAATAATCGTGCTTCACTTTCTTGGGGATATCATCGGGCGAAGAGCTGAACTCAACGTGGAAAACAGTGTACAGTTTCCACTTATCAAATGCGGTGGTTGAGGCGAGAATCTGTCTAGATTCACCGGGTATGAAGTTAATGGCCGACATACTGCTGACAGGTTCTGTAATCACGGGCGGTGTCCTGCGCAAAATCCATTTGTCTACAGTTTTGTCTAAACCAAGGGGAGAAAGGGCTAACCTCTCCCAATCCTCAGACATCTTTTTACATGAATAACAATATCACGAATTAACAAACAATCAGTGAGAATTATGTCTCCTCTAAGGTGGCTCTAATTTACTGAGGGTTGGTATAATTCCGCTAAACTCTCTGAGCACCATAATTCTCCTGATGGTTCTTTTCTGAACGCCTTCAGTAAGTGTCATATATTTCTTAATACAAAGCTGACAGACCCGCATGTTCGTTCCAGGGTGTGACCGGAGTATGGGGGCCAATATATATACAGGGTGAAGGGTGCCACAGATTTTTTGTAAGAAGTTCAAGGTCACTTTTACCAGCACTTTTACCCGCGGCTATAAAGTCTGTGGATAAAGTAAAACTGTCTGTTGCTATAATTTCCGAGTCTCGTTCGCATACTGTTTTCAAGGTAGCACTCAGCATAGTTTTATGACCAATTTGCATGACTTCACTTTTTGGCATGGAACTGAAAATTGTTCCCGTAGGCAAGTTCAAGATGTGACGAAGGCTCTGTGAAGCTTCCGGCACTTCCTAGTACTCAAAACTCGCCAGAGTTTTGTGTCGTCGACGTAAAACAAAGTCGGTAGGTTGACTGTGCTGGCTGCAACAAGAACAAGAAGGACGAACAGTAGAAGTCCCGGGATGGACTTTTTCGGAGTTGTCTGGTGACTGTCCATTCACCTTTACGCCGAACCTATGTGCATAATCTTCAAGTCAACGGAGTAAACGTTTTTGAGGTCATAACTGTGGAGTTTCTTTGAGAGCACGGAGTGATCAACCTTGTCAAAGTCTCCGGAAATGTTAGGATAAATTACATTAATGGCCAACCTCGCGTCCGCAACTTTCCTCCACAAGTCACTCGCACTCAGCAGGTTCGTAACCGGTGAATTAGCTGACTGTCGGATGATACAAGGTATCCGCGCATAGTATTCACGCTTTCAAGTTGTGAGTGCCTAACTAAGTTTTGATCGCCTTGAGCACTCAGTGCTCCTTTGTTCTTCTGTTTTAGTAGTCACCAAGACATCTGGTCTACCAAAGTCTCTCCCGTAGTTGTTGAAGAGTACAACCATCTGCAAGCTGTCTGTTCTTGTGGTTGTGATTGAAGGCCCTGGTACCTTTTGTAAAAATCGAAATGCCAGTTGATAAGCGGACATTCAGTCTTTCATCTAGAAAGAAGTGTCACGGCTAATTCAGACGTCAATTTCTCACCCACATCTTCGATAAAATCTAAAGAAAGAAAGCATGGATCTAGTGTTTCTTTTCGTTTCGGTAATTAAAACTTCAAATTCACTATTGTTTCCAACGGAAGACATTTTTGAATGCAATATCTTAATACGCTACCTCCACTGCTCACAGCTGAGTGACCTGGATCAGGTCAGGTGAAGTGTTACTTAGAATGCTCAGCCCTTCTATTAAGTTGTTGCAACAATCGGTAAATTCTTTTTCATATATATCGCGACTAATGTTGTGTCGCCCGTCAGTGCAACCATGAATCAAGCAAAATGGCACTAGACCATTTCCTGATGTACTTGTCTTTTACCTCTCTTTACCTGGCTTGGTTAATCACTGTTCGCGGTTCTTAAACAGACTGCTCATAAGTTCTTATTTCACTTCGCGGCGGGCATTGTCATGTTCGGAGTCATGAGTGGTAAGACAAAATTTGTTCCTAAGGTCTCTAGAGTCGGCACAAATCCAACTTTGGACACATTGTTTCACACTTGACTCGCATAGCTGTTAAGACGTTTGCCGATTGTTTGTTTGGAGCATGGTTGAATTTCACTACCGTCTGTTTTACGTTTCGCACGACATCATTGTTAGGTCTCCAAATGACCATTTTCTATTTGAGAGTTTTCGGTCTGTGATCAAGCGTTAAAACGACGTGAGCGGGAACAGTGGCATGGTCCGAAAACTATGTGATTACATCAACGGGAACGGCCATCTGCAATAGAGCGGTGCCACTGGAAAGTGACGGCGATCTAGTCGCTTGACTTCCAGGTTGAGCCGCACTGGACGGTCCCCGCATGATGTGCCACCGTATTTTATGCTGAGGTGCAGAAGTCAACGTAGAGAGTTCATGAAATGCACACAGTGGGACAACCAATCGTCATAATCAATATGTCGCGCCCGCACGCCCAGCAGCTTCTTTTCTGGAGTAAGGGGACGAAGTTGAAAGTTCATGACCATAAGAATGTTCTAGAATTAAATCTATTTCGAGAGATCAGAGATAGCCTTTGGTAGGGCAGTCGTAATAGCAACTGAACCGTTGTCTGTCTTTATGGTCTGTAGTAACAGATGTCAGTTATGTGGTAAGTTTACCAGTGCATATATGATCGCGCTATCTCTGTTTAATTTTGGGACGCAGTGCAGTTCCCACCATAGCTTGATCGCGAGGTCCGGTCCTATCGTTACCGGAAAACCTGATGAAGAACCATTGACCCATTGTATAGCCTGATAGGGGGTTCAAACCATTTGTACTGCTGGGATTATAAATACGCCTTTCAAAGGTGCAGCTCACGCCTAGAACCTGATTGGAAAAAATACTCACCAGAGCAATTTTGCCGATTTAGTTGTTGGAGCACACGCATAGTAAAAACATCAGTGTTTGTCAATTGTCTTGGCTTCAAAAACTGATGAGTAGATTCAAGGGAAGAAGAAACTTAGAAGACTGGTCTTTTGGAATATCTAAAACCTCGGATACTTTCCTGCCATTTATGCCGCGAGATGGGGCATGATATGGGTGGGGGAGTTTGCCAAAAACTTGACTTAACAGTCTGATCTGCAGGGCAGCATAAAATATGATCTACTTGAAGGAGTCTATCCGGAGACAGTAGCTGAAATGTCTCACTCACTTGGCAATGAAGAACTGACCCTATTCGGAAAAGCAGTGAATAGGTCGTTGATATGTGATTTTAGCTATTATTGCACACAGTAGATGTATTCATAGCCAAACCAAACCTTTGAAACTTGCTGCAAGTGTTTCGGCCATATCGAGTAGTGCGTTGGCGTTCGCCCTCCACCGTTGGACGATAGAAGTGTTCTTTGTTTGAGAGAACCGTTTCTAACTTCCTTATTTTCGATACGGAAGAGAGCAGTGCTGAAGCTGTCAAAATAGTTCGGTTGCACACTCACGGGACCGTGCCTCATTACTTAAACCCTCTTTCGCGGTCGCTAGCGCAACATACAACCCCGCGAACCTAACGGCTTTCGTCTTGGTCGCACCCTTATGATCTGTCCAACAAGATTGTACCAGAAAAGCCAACGTCCTAGTCACCATAGTTTTTCGGATCGACGCCGCACGCGAGCTTTGCCGGCACGTCAAGGTAGCACCAGTGATCAAGAGTGGCGGTGAAGGTCGCGAGTGGCAGGATGGGTCAAGAGTAGAATTCTATCATTCCAGGAATTGTGAAGTCAGTCACAAACAACTAGAAAGACGTTGCTCGTCGCATCTTGTTGCAGTCAATGAAGGTTGTTGCGCAATGTAACTGTTATCATAACTGACGGTTGTTCGACAAAATTTACGGTTGTTTCGTTAGTTGTGTTCGTATATCAACTTTGCTTCCGAGCACTCCTTTGTAGGAAAGCGGCAAACGCGTCCATACGATTTTAGAAGCAGCTCAGTATGTGTACGGAATCTATTTCATATGCACATTTGCGGAGGAGGTGACCATCATCCGATTTTCACCGAAAACTGTTAATAAGGAGCCAGAGCTCGAGGACTAGATCTAGCAACCAGACATTTTCCCTTAATAGCCTCAACAAGCAAAGCCACTCAGCCAGTGAGACCGGAGTATGATTGAAACAGGCTATACGATGCTGGCCAGAAACTGGTCGCACACACACACACACCTAAAGCGCTGCAACTTGGCTGGCCAACCATTTGAGTAGTATCGACTAGTGCACCAGGTTTGCCGGTTATTAGGGGATTCTGGCTACGGTGGTGTACGAGGAGACATCACATGATCACGGAACATGTTAATCGATTTTTATCTTCAGCGTCATCAACCCCAACACATCCGTGTATGATACTACCACCTAACTGCCATGCGATCATGGTAAGAAGAGACGATCCTGAAAACAAGTGAAAGTGGAGGATGGAACCTCATCTGCACCTTCTTAAGTGTATGAACATCTTAACAACCTCCATAAATTCATCATCATCTACGTAACTAAAACAGTCTTGCACATGAAATTTGTGGCTACAAGACTTATGAAAAAGCATTTGGCTGACGGCAAAATGTTGTCATACAGTATCCCAGCTGCTTGAAACTGATCTAACAGCAGCGTCATAGCGTCGATATCGACAAAACCAGTCAGCCGTTCATCAGCTAACAGGCATGCGCCAGCTGACCCAGAACAAAACAAGAAAATGACCACGCGAGGAAATTGTCAAATGAATTGCCCTATAGATAACCTTGGGTCTTCAACAAAACTTACTAAACACTGTCTGATTCCCGCGGTCCACTGGACTGTTGTGCGATACTTAGAAGTAGAATACTATGTTTATGGAATATCAGCCGATAGATCTGAACGTAAGTGAGTGTAGTACTTATAACATTCCAGCTTTCTTTTCTTGAACCAAAAGGTGATAGTAATATTTGGAAAATCATGTATTTCCAGTTATCAAAATGTATAGTGGTTTAAGAGTAAGTTATAACTCACTGTATGCTTGTGAAGTTTGTTTAAGACCCACTTCAGCTCAAGGACAGCTGCGCTAGGACAACAGTCATTTAGGAATGCTCAGAAATTGAATTGCCAAGGTTTACCCTAAGCACGAGCTCACTTTTTCCAGCGTACAGACTGATACACATATACAGTACGGTTAACGTCACGAATTTGGTGACCTGTTTGAATGTAGACGGTGCTCATGACAGGCACCTCTCTACACACTCCACCTTGACCCGTCCCACGTGACTGCCACTCTGGAACGCGTCTTATCTTCAACAAAGTACGAAGTTCAACTGCGCAGCTGCTGAGAATCCATTTCTCATGAATCAACGGAAGCGATGTTTTTGGCTAACAAATATATCTGCCCGGGCTCTGGTTTACAATAAGTGATGATAAATTGAAATTAGTCGCTGGCCCGTTGAGTTCAAATATATATGAAAGGTATATTTGGGTTTACAATCGTCTATTTGTGCTTGGCGTTCGTTTTCAAGAGGAGGTCATTTTTACGCACATTGCTTACTATAGTACCTGCCCTACCGGGGACCGTTCATGGCTCCGGGGCGAGACTAGCTATGTTTACGCATGCATATATACAAGTCGTGCTTCTGTCTACCTTCGTTTTCTCCAATTCAGATTACTGAAGGTAAGAAACAGAGCGAAGCTGGCAGGACCAGGCTAAGCGAGATGCGCAGTCGGTATGATGTGGAAATTGTCCACGAAGTATCCAAAGCTACCACAGCCATAGCTAGTGTGGGTGAACAAGCACAAGGAACGTTCAAACGTGTCAGCGACACGCAGCAGAAGGTGAAACAGATGGGCGAAGAGGCCGCGGACATGCTAAAACGAATGAAGAAACTGAAAGATCAGCTAAGTAAGTCGGAAGTGATACAGGGAACAACGCCGATATAACAGATTTTCTTTTCAACGGTTAGACATAGACTGTATCCAGGACCATCTAACTTACTGGATAAGTTACTTACAGTTGAAAACTCAAAGCGATCCATATGGGTGCGCCCATAATCAGACTGTTGTAAACTTCCATTCACTTTTTCATCCATCTCACGATGCAAGTAGCTTCACATCAGAATTGACCTCCAACTGAGGGGTCTGTGAGACAGTAAAATCCCGATTTGTTCGCATCTAGGAGTGTCACTTCTTTTTTATTTTTTACGGCCGACGGACGTCGATCCGTGTCATAACCATCAAGGTACTATATAGCTCGCATGCATTTATCATTGATTTATTTCCTTCTCATAGCTTGTCGATACTTTCTGCAAAAGCATTGAAGCATTTAACCCTCTTCTGTGGCGAAAACCAGTAACATCATAGATTTATGTGGCTTAATATCCGTTCTCGCCATACTTTCTCTCTGTAAGTTTGTAAAGGGGGCCGTTTATCACATCACCCTTTCTACTAAATTTACAATCGTGACTCCATTTCCCCTTTTTTGAATCTGTGAATATTTACAAGGGCAAATTGTGATTGATACCATGATAACATAGCTATGGTCAGACACTTTGTCTTGTTTACACAAAGTTAAAAAGTTCACGAATGTGTCAAGATCCGATGATGCACCACAGTGGACTTACGTGCAATGTTTCTCATAGGAATAGCTGAAGAGATCAATCATTCTTAATCAGCTTGTACTTCATAAACAGAGATCGCGCTGTAGTCTATGGTATAAATTATTTTAGTGAGACAAACACTGGCAGATCACCAATTAAAAACAGCCTGTCGAAGCTTAAAAACACTGAGGTGCTGCTTGGTTTACTACAAGCTAAACATCAAACACGTATTTGATCGCAGCTCAGAAAAGGTCATTCATCTTCACACGCTTGATGATCCAAGTCTGTGCTCACTTGCACGTACACCGTGATTTAATCGGGAACGTGTACGCACTTGAGGATGCGTGGGCTTAGTTCATGGACTAGGTGTGGCAGTTAGCGTGGGATGCAAGGTGGTCAATCTGTGACATCATAGAAAAGCAACTGTATTAATCACTAACTTAGCCGGTGTTATTCGGGCTCATTTTCTCTTCTGTCTCAAGAAGTCAGTGGCTGCAGACGCTAGTACAGTAAGCGACTAATCGGGCTCACCAACGTCAGTTTTGCCGACGTCTTATTGAGGGGTCTGTGAAGCAGGAATGCTTAATGTGGTAGGATAATGGGAGCAGCAGGAAAGCTGTCCTGTAGAAGCACTTCACTGTTATTTTTAATTTCATTGTTTTATTGACGAGGTGTGAACATCTTAGTGGTGATGGCCTACATGAAGTAATTACCACCCCTATTCTTTCTTCTATCCGTAAACTAGGATTACGGAATTTTTTCTTTTTTTTGCATAGTTACGTGGTGGTTTGCAGTCAGTACTGAAGTCAGTGATGTCGATGGTGATAGAAAAATACACTGAACATAACCTTGATTTGCTGACTATAGCCCATCAGTTATGTGCCCGCATTTGTATGGGAAATTGTACTATGTTCATATTTGCACGACGAATACGCCATGACCTCATAAGTAGCATGGCAGAAGTATCACATGTTTACCTAATAACTATGTGATCAAGACCTTACGGCCCACTTCAAATCACCTATTCTACGGAAACGTCGGACAAGTGTTTTGATTCACCACGAGTAGGTTAGATTATCACAAACCAAGCAAAACCCATATTTTCTCATTCAAACAAACTTTCCTCCCGGTTCGTTCCATGAATAAGATGCGAGATTCGATTATTGACTATAGATAACATATTCGCGTGTGAATTATGTTTCACACTCCATCTCCCGAGTTTACGCCACTGATGTTTCATAAGTCCTCAGATTGTTTCACACGGACACATGTGGACAGGGTGAGAACGAACGATAATAAGGTACCGGTACATCATAGGTATATGCACGGGGGTGCTCAAAGAGCATTTTCGCTGTGCAGCTAACGAATGTTACCGTGGATCTAACGGAGTGTAAACGATCGATTGTAAGTATAGAAAATCCCTCCAGGTAGCTCTGTATTTGTCCAGGCGGCGTGCACAGCACTCAATAACAGACGCAGATGTCAAAGCGAGGCCAGCTGACACACACTTGTGGTAACCATGGCTCTGAGCGAATCGCCTAAATTAGACGATTCTCTGACAAAGGCTCACGAGTTTTATCGTAAGGAGCCAGGCCGGTATGCGTAATTGATCCAGTAAAACCCCAATGATTATTAGACGTTACAACTGACTGGGTGGACCTGAAGCAGTTTCACTGGATTACTAGAAACAACTTGGCACGACTTGTCTGATTTACGGTCTGTTGAGAAAGGCTGTCCGGAGTGCCTAATTTTACTTTCACTACAGCTACAAGGGTAGAGATCAAAGTTCAGTTGACATAATCTCTTTGTTAATGACATTCGTGTTTGTATGGATAATTCAGAAAGTGCCGGGTAAGTTTCATTCCAATCAATGCCCACGGGACCGGCGTGATGAAGTAAACCAGGTTCATGATAAGGGGTCGGTTCTTCCACATTCACGTCTGGCTTCTTTGACCCATCGAGTCCAAAACCAGAGACGAAGCTAGTCGTCGTCATTGGCAACGGGCGCTGTAAATACAACAAACGCAACAACCCAATTTGTTATCTATCTGACTATACATTTGCAAATTTTGTGGTATGACCTACTCGACCGTGCAACCTTAGAGTGACATGTTTCATTCAGTCACGAGTAGCAGTCATGCCTTGCATTACTCTGCTGACCTCGGGAGACCGTTTTCTTCTGTTGTGATCTGTGTAATCAGTTAACCTATTCAATTTCTGCAGACTTCTTAGGCAATTCATATTGTAGAGAAGTGGCGTCCAATAAGGCACAATCTTTATTGTCTAACGCGCAGCTTACCATGTTACGCGCGCGCTCGCGTTTATGAGTCAGAATTCCAGCCCACAACATCCCCAGGTATCCGCTCAGTGCACACGTCGTGTGCACTTCTGTCCGGTTTGTGTGTGATCGGCGACATATATCGGGGGGTTTCCGCCTGCCATTCTTCGTCCGTTGGTTCGTGAGTGCTGGAATAATCGCGCCTCCGATCTGGTCGTCCATCCTATTTTGCCTGTCATGTTTCGCCCGTTGGTCCGCTTTGGTCGAGCGATAACTCATCCGATTGCCCCCGTTGTCCGCCATCCGATCGTTGAGTGTTTGTGGACGTGGCTCCCCTGCGTTGAGGTATTCCGCTGAATGTTGGAATACTCGCACCTCCGGCCTGATAATTCACCACAGTATGAGCCATACCGCTAGTATACATAATAGCCTCAATACACACTGGTAACAATTGATTACGTTTGAACAATTAGAGCTGGTGATCCGATTATGTATACTAGGGGGTCAGTGGAATGCTAGTCATCAGAATTGCAAGTACCAGAGGTAGAATCTTGATCCGGACAAAAACATGTCCAGTCGAAGAAAACCAACAAGAACAGATTTCGCGTGTTTTTTAGGGGAAGTGGGTGATGGGCCAAGTGAAGAAACTAGTTCAGCGAGTAGACTGATATCAAACGTAGACGTCCAACATGTGGCAGGCTTAAATGTTGGTGGTGGGAATCGACACCACTGTGGTGAAATTGAAATATTAGTTGATAGTAATGAAGATGGTTCCTCAGATCCTGAAATCCTACTTAAAACAGAAAGCACAGTATCAACCTCACAATAGACATTTGCTAACAAATTGACAATTATCTCTCATCCGCTTTTGATTTAACTAATAACAGCTGAATCAACTGGTAAGGGATCCGGGGCCATTGTAAATGGCGAAGATGCCGCCACACGATTTGCCAGATTGAAGGCCACATTAAAAAACTTGCGCTTGTCAGACCGAATGACCCAGTTACACAAACTGAACTACTCACGTACCATCGAACTGGACTATCTGCGTAACGAATTGGATGAGTTCAAAGCCCATTATGAACATCTGCGTATGGTGAACACTCTGCTACCGTTGCGGGACTCAGGTTGTTTTTACACCGGGAAAGAAATCGAAGGTGACATTCCGAGCTTCCGGACGACCAAAGGGGGTTAATCGCCACCAGAAAACTCGGTGATTTCCTTCGACCCACCCCTACTACTTATGTTAATTCTGATATGGCTTGTTTCCTACCTACATTAATTGACCTGTTACATTCCGACCTTTGGTCTGAAGCTCATGTTCCTGTCTACTGCTACTTATAATTTAGTTCAGTAGTTACGTAGTTAATCAAATTTTTTTAAAATCCCAAGCTGGAAATGGTTTAGCCATGCGTGCGAACGCAAATGATCCCACTTATCCCATCACTTTGTCACAACCTAACCCCTCTCCATCTCCGATTCCGCCTAACTTTAATAGTTGTCAATAAAACTCAGCCGCTTATCTCAAACGGGTGACACAAATTTACACGATTCCACCCTGTCCACAACATTCCTGCTGACCAATAGGCTTTTTTCACATCCGTCCTCAGTCCGCCCATCGGTCTGTTTGTTTTCATTTTTGCACAGCTTTTTTGGACAACATTCAGTATTTATTCTTTTCAGCATCTATGTATTTTCACTATGAACCACAAACCCAATTAATCATGATCTGCTCTTCTGTTCATTCTCATTTCAAACGAACAAAATCAAAACGTGACAAAGTAACGTAAAGGGAAGTGAGGAATTTCGGAAGGGACATAAGACACCACCTGGGAGGTTAACGCATCTATGAGTTAAAAGTTTGAAATACAGATCGACCAATGTTCGAAGTTCAGCAGACTGACGAGGTTACATTTCTTCCACACAAACGTAACTGCCACGTCGTACACTCTCAAACGTGTCCTTAGTACACCAGTGTAAGAGGCGGCGAAAGGGACTAAAAGTGGTCACTAGTAAGTAAGGGAGAGTAAATCATGTTCGTCTCCAGGACTGCGGTTTTTCTTGACGCATGCACGTGACTTCTGCCCAGGAAGCTATATATATATATATATATAGCTTCCTGGGCAGAAGTCACGTGCAAGCCATCAAATCTGACCTAACTAATTGAGGTTGCCCCTAAGAGCCATTCGTTTCTGGGGCAGTCATGACATGTAGATCGAAAGCTCAAAAATCAACCAGGTGGTAAAACGCCCACAATGGATCAATTAGGTGTCAGCACACTTGCGGCAAACAATAGAAACTAATACCATATATAAAATGTCACTAGTTATGACATTTAAGCCATTCCTACAGACGTGGTTGGTCGCGAAGCTATGGTCTGTAGCGTGGAGCGAAACATGGAAAACTGGTTCTCTGTTATTTGGTGTTATGCAGACGAATCAATAGCTACGTAGACAATCACGTATGCGCGCGCGATCAAAACCGTCTCAGCTACCCCTTATTGTTTGGGCTTTAAATAAAACAATTTTAAAGCTGATGCAAAGAAGCCGTACACCACAAACCATGATGGCAAGAAAGCTTAACCCATTAAACGCGTACAACTATTAGAGAGCACTCACTTCCGTATACACCCAGAGATTAATGAAGGAGAATAAATGTTCATTGCACGGTTGACAAGGTCAAACGTACGATTGCATCCTTTCCTTCATCGGGAAAGCGGGGCAAACCCGAGAGAAAAAGCGAGCCCGACTTAGAGCTATGCTACTTTCGCAGTTCTGCGGTAGACACTCAAAGTGTAAAATGATGTAAGAAGACTGGCTTGACCCTGACTGAACCTTTGTTATAACAGTTTGACGAACTGTCTTTTATGGTAGAATAGACACATAGTGCATTCATTTGACTTCTCCCGAGATTTGTAGTCATCCCCCAATCTACCACTTTATGGACGACTGTCATGGTCAACAGCTCAACGCTAGAATAGGAGGGCAAAGACACATCATGCATTCGCAACTCTCCGGCGTTTAAGGTTATTGGTCACAATGCGCGCGCTCTTAGTATCGTGCTACAGATCAGAAATTGAGCAAGTTTGTGCAGAAGACGCAAATAAGTTCTTGGTAGTCGACCACCGCTGTCTCCGCCAGTTAGAGTGTAGCAAATAAACTGATTGTGTGAACGCAACAGTCTAACACACATCTGAGAGACGTGTACATCCGTGACCGGTAAATGAGACAGTGAAACTGCAGTCTAAATTAGTCAGGTCATGTACTCTGTACACTGACGAAACTTTTGATGCATCGCACATTGTCCAGTGTAGCCAGTGACGGCTGAAACAAACCGTCGCGTGGCCAGGCAGTGACGTGGTCACAGGTTAGGAAAATGTTGTTCACCCCGATAAGCAGGAATGTTTCTGTTCAGGATGAGGGATACGCACAACGTTGGTTGGAAACGTTGTCGGACATGTTAGTGTCACATTTAATGGCGATCCTGCAAAGTTTCCGACTCTCCCTTTAGATACCTACTGTTGGATTCAACGGCAGCCCAAGGATACGGTTCACAGCTAAAGATGATCAAATTTGGAACCTAAAAATACAACCAAACTGATGAACTAGTTCAGAGAAAACAACGAATGCACTCCCACGAGTTAGGAAACAGCAAGCTGAAAAATGTCTCCAATACCATCGGCAAACCCGAAGCACCAAAACCAACGACACCAAAGCAATGTTTGGGACTGTTTTTCACTACGATTTTATGGCTTAAATTTTAAGGTTGGCGGCAGACCGTCACTGTAAGTGACCAACTGTAACACAATCAACGGGAATTTCGTCCAATCCTATTGGCGTCACTTCCCGTTTGGTACTTACTGCACAGAGTCCTCAACCTAGGAGATGAGGGTTGCTTACAATTTCTGAAACCCTGATGATTGCCTTTGCTTACGAAGTCATCGACAGACTGTTTGACTGCATGGCGTTCTAATTAATGCGTCAGAATTCGTAATAGATGACCTCATTAGTTAGACTTATGCATAATTAAGAGGTGAGTGAGTGAACTCATTTGACACTTGCTGCGGAAGACCGATCTCCTAATTTCTTCGCCGCCTGAAAGTTGACGCAGTTCAGTGCGAGTGCAAACAGTGGTGATCAAACACTTCGGCGCGGTGAGTCGCGCACAACCACCAGAAAGCCGCAAAAGAACATGCCCACGTTAAGAAAAAAGGTGAAGGGAAGGTACCTAACTGCCAAAAACAGTTTAAATCCAAACATCAGGGTACTAACACTTTGAAAATAAGCATCCGAGCTATCAGTGAAAATAATGTCATTAGAAAGACAGCCTCATCACAGCTTTCACTGTCTCACGTCGCTAAGTGCAATTATTTCACATACAGATTGGCCAAACAAAACCTAAACCATTGTGCTCGAGAAACCACCACACCACCCAAGGCGTCCAGCCGCCGATTACGAATCGTAAGGACCTCAGTTCGGGGGACAAACCCGATCTAGAATGGTCAACTCCCTGTTACACTTCATTTCACTACGCCATCTAATCAACTGTTCACCTCGCACCTTGTGCTAGTCGGTCGCGGCAATAAAAATGCCTATCTACGGCCTGAGATGTCCTAGATTGGCGAATACCACTCTAGATTCGAAGATATGGCGCTGTTCTAGAATTTTGTGAAGAGTGAAAATTTGATCAATACATCCTTGTCCATGACGAAACCCTGCCTGTTATCCCCTAATGTCTGAATTTCGTGCTGCAGTGAATTGAAATATAATGGATGTCATACCCTTGGTACTGACCGGACTGAGCCAATCCCTTATGGTGTTCGCAAGAGTCCCCATCTTTTTATTGGCTATGAGATCTATTGTCGAGTGACCACAACAGTCGTCCACGCAAGTTGAAACAACCATGTCAAGGCATCTGCTAACATCTCCTAGTCATCTCAAAAGGATGTCGGTGCGAAGTCATCTGAGGCAACAGCACGACATCAATTCCATGTATCGACCTAAGAAAAGAAACCATATCCCAGTAAAAGACATCCTCGACAGCAATATTGCAACGATCATTTGGAGCATAAGCAGACACAATGAAATGATTTAAAGAAACCTGCCAAGCGGACGACAGTCTGCTATTAACAAGAACGTCACCTACCAGTGCGGTTGCAGCCATTGAGATGAGTATCGTACTAACTACAACCTGAGCGATAGAGTCGGCCGTGGAGAAACGTAAAAACAGCTTCGACTAGATGGCGTGAGTGCTGTTAGGTTGATAAATTGCCTACTGTCCTGGATTCTAGTCTCTGAAATGTAGCAGAACGTTGAAATTCAACAAGTCTAACACCCATGCGAGACTGGCCTCTTGATACATTTGCTTCAGAGTGTGAACGTTAAAACACCTGTAACTGGTATCTTAGGTCTAGGCAAAGGACAACATAAACCAGAGGCTAAGAGATGGGACTTAGCGGGACAGTGTTACTATGATATGCTGTCTGCTGTGGGATCTGCAGAGTAACTATTATAAATGAGTTTCGGTAGGGACGTGAAGGCTAAATCGGATGGAAGGGTGGGAGAGGTCAGCAGTAGCATCTTTCCGCCCATCCAACTTGCTGGATACAGCAGACAGGACGACCAAGTCGGTACTGCGAGACGGTCGATGCAGTCTGAAGTTAACAATGTTGTGAGTAAACATGTTTGTTGAGAATAAGCCTTAAATGACAGTTAATGAAATGCCTTCGCCATAATGTAACACGGTAACTCAGCCGAGTCCTGTGAAAAAGCGCACTAGCATCAACTTCTACATGTAGCACAACCACGGTTAGAAATCAGTCAATAGGAGACAACCGCGTTGAACAACATGTCAATGACCGCACACCAGGCATGACCAACATGTTGTACCTAAAGGTTCAGCCAACTTCGATTGACTAATGTTCAAATAAGTTGCCCAATTATCTTGATAGGGAACACAGTAACTGTAGCTGTAACTTCAAACGAGGGCTTCAAGTTCGAAATTTCTCAGTTATGCTCAGGGTGCAGGAACCAACACTTCTCAAACAATGTATTGATCACTGAGGAGTATTTGGGAATCCAGCTGATACTAAGTGAAGACTAACAGTATTCGATTGCAACTTTCGCATTCAGATAAGCTTCTCAATCAGTCTCTTCCGAAAACAAACACAAGATTAGAATTTCGCTCTCGTTAGAGCTTACCACTAATGCCTATTCGTGGTATAATCAGAACTATAGCTCCGGTCCACATTTTCACGAGACGCCAAGGCACCAACAACCTCCTTAGTAACGTTTTTTTCCCTAGCATACTCCACGTCACTGTTAAGGTGAACGGCGGCCCGAGCCACAGTACCTTGTGGTCAGACTCATGGCTGCTATGATGATGATGAGACCAAGATGGCATCCAAACGTTGAGATAACTACTGATAAGTACTGTTTGGCTTACTCGATAACCTTGAAAAGAGACACATCAACTGTCCCAATAGATTCTAGTGAGCGCAACTTCCAAGTCAGATCAAAATCATAAATGTAAACTAACCTGCTGAGCTATATTTCCCGATGAGCATAAATCGAACACACACGACCATTTCTTTCAATCAACTCGAGTCTGATGATTCTTCGCGAAAAAACTGAGGAGCTCATTTGGGAACGAAAATTGCGACCAGCTGTGAATGCCTTTCAGATATCAACGAAAGTACTCAACTTCTCATCAGTAGTAATTGTACTTGTTCAGTAGGTTGGGTTTAGTTTATTAACTGTTCGGTCTACTGTTAGTACACCGTTGTATACTATGGATCAGAGACACTGAGCAATGCCAGAATATCCAGTCGCATATGAAAACATTTGCAGCAAACACAGCGACCCGGACCAACAAACGTCCGTCCGAGAATCGGTACCAGTAGCAGTGCCTCATTTCCAAACTAAGATACTAGACATGCTGGAAGCCGATATCATCATTACCAAGGAGCTCTGTCATCAGAAGACATAATTAGTCCACTAAACACGGGAGAAGCCTTGGAGTTTCGCGCATTAAATTTTCAAGTTCGACATTGCATACAGATACGTGAAACAGCAACGAGTAAAGGCGACTGTCATTGGTAGTGTTATCCAAAAACAGTTGTCCATTTCATGAACAAATAGAAGGTAATCGTCATCATCATCATTATTGATTTCTTTCATTCTCACCCAAAAAAGCACGATAGCGATGATACAAAGAATGAATAGTGAGCATTGAAAGGGAAGTGGTGAACTGGCAAAAGTATGGGTCTAAAAGAAGAGAGAGCTGCATAGACCATTTGGCGCGGGGGTGGGAGGAGTGACAGACCAACGGAGAGCAATTGTGCTAACTTGTTAAATAGAAAACAAGCAGGCAAGCAAGAAAACGATCAAGAAGACAGTAGTGGGAAGATTCAACTATGGAAAAAAGTAGTCACACACGCGAACTGCGGTAGCGCCATCCGCATACGAAGAGTAGGGGAGACCGGTCACCGGAAATACACAAACCGGGAGGAATAGAACAAAAAACAATCATGCCTGAAGGTGACCATATGGTTCGGAATAAGTGTGTCCCTCTCCGTGACCCGCCGAACACAGCGTAAAAAATTACCTAAGTGGATAGAAGGAGGGGCGGACAAAAGGAACATACAGGACCGGAGTGCTCAAAAAATAACTTGACAAAGCAAAAGTGGACATAAGAAAGATTGAAACTAGACAAGGCCCTGGGGAGGGAAATGGGCACGGTGAAGTTCCGGCAGTAAAAATGACGAACATATATGTCTGGATAGAAAATTGACCTGAGCATAAAATTCCTGATGCGACACAAATATGGTGTGAGAGGGAAGCAGACCAGTGTGTGTGTATGTGCACATAGCATCGAAGTAGGCTAGGGAGAAGAACAAAAAACAGCAAAAGACCAGACTACCTGACATAGACACCCAAAGATGAAAGAAATGAAAACAGTGCGACCACCAAACAAAGGAAAACAATCAGATCGAAGACCAACGGGCAAGTGACCAATCGAAATGGATTTCCGAGCGCAGCCCCAGCAAACTGAATGAACACACTTTTCGTAAAATTCAGACAGATGCGAAGATAAAGGAAGAAACCTGCCGTCATAGATTGATACACAAAGGATAGAGGCAATATCTTACGAGTTGATTTTTTCAAATATGGTGTAAAGTGAAAAATAGAGAAAAGGCATACACTACAATAACCGGAACAGTAGACAGGCGCTAGATAGATGTAATCAAGGCGCCAAGAACAGAACGGCGCTATATGCTAAAAACAGTATAAGAACAGAACAGGGAGAGTGCGATAAAATCATCCATCGAACATCGTAGTTTTTCGCACTAGAGAGATGGGTGAACAAAAAGACAGACTGAGTGTTAACTATTTCAATGAAAGTCGTCAGCATTGCAAAATTCCTCTCTCTTCACAAGTCTCTCGTTGTTTATGTGTGCGAGAGGGAAGTCGATGATCATCCACAAACTACAGCACGATCAGCAAAAAGGACAATGTCAGCTCGCGACGAAACCCAATGAAGACAGTGAAAAAGATCAAAAGTGAGCCAATTAAAAAAAACTTGCTTGTGAGAATGTGTTCGAATGTCTCGGGCGCGAAGGGGGGGGGGAGAAACGCGAGGGCAGTAAAAGTTAACTTAATAAAATTGAAAACAAATATGAATACCATTAAAATGACGAGAACGGAAAAGGGAAACCGGGAGACAGTGACAAAATGGCGCAAGGGGCAGAAGGGCCTGGCAACACTAACTGGGGTAGGAGGAATGAAGACAGTATGGGATAGTAGAGGGACAGACAGGATAGGAACATGGAAACAGCAGCTCGATGAACACGGTGATAGTGGCGCGGTTGTGAATGGCAATAATCACAGGAGGCGCACAGAAGGTGGATAAGGCAGTGACCAACATCCGTCGCGTGTGACAGTGGGAAAGACGAGCGCTTCGAAGGAAAGGTAATTTCTCATTCAAGAAAACCTAAATATACGTATGTATAAATGTATCTATACTGTGCGATTTTAATCGCACATTGATGCAAGATGCCTGGAAGGGTCTCAAAACGACGGGCTGGCGCAGACAACAGGGAATGGGGACGACAAAGAGGTGTGCGGTGGGAAGAGGGCAAATGAAATAAGCAAACGACACCATGAAGTGAAAAGTCAGTTGTGCGTACAATAGCAGAGTACAATAGCACAGTTTGTCGAGCTACTGGTGATGAGACTGACGACAATGATGATCATCGACATCATCCCCACGATGTGGACGATGAAAGAGACCATATTTACCTGAGAATTGGGAATTTTGAGCCTTAAGCAGGCCAGGGGACGTGGGAGAAGAGGGACGGAGGGTGATGAGAGAGCTAGTTAGAAAGCAATGTACGGCAGACTAACGCGAACTGAACGATGATCTGTCACGAACACAAGGCACTTCATGTCCATGCCGCCGCAGCAACCAGGTGTGGATAGATGAGGCTAACTGGCAGTTTTAAACGGGATAAGAGGAATCCTGAGATTTAGCAATCGCAGATCGAACACCTGACTGGCTAAGGGCCAGAGAGACAGAAAGGTGGATGGACATAAGCCAACAGAGAAATAAGTTGGAGGCTGATACACAGCTAGTTACGTGTATCGGTCGACTGCACTGTGACCAAATTCTGTTCCCGTTCTTCCTCGGCTTCTTCGGTCAATTGGAACATCTCAGTGTACAATTCAGGGAAGACCAACTGTGGTTTGTCCTGTCGTAATTGGGCCACAACTTGATGATGTTCCAAATTCAATTGTTCCAGCATCGGGGACAAATCGCGCAGCCGGTTAGAACGCTCCAGTAACGGTTGACCACCTGCCGACCGAGTGGTTAGCAAGGGAAAAGCAGGCAAGTAAATTATACATTATTAATGATAATGGTAACCATTACAATCACATTCCTACCCTCTTCTCTTTTTTATCTCTATTACCGACATACCCATTATTTAAAACAGCCGTGCAAGGTAACATTGTGTACCATCAGGTACACTGTGTGAACTAAATATTGCACGATTAAATAAATTTGTTAATACGCAAGTAAGAAACTGATCTTGTTTTGGGGAACTACAGAGGGCAGTTTGGCAAGACAAAAAGTTTTTTTAAGTAAAAATGTGATTAACGAGGGCATATCCGCAAACGTTCACAGTGCTTCACAAAAAGGGGAAATGGGCAAGACCTTCAAGGAACGCGATACGTGAGATGGTTATCCCAAATCTACCGTTTTGTGGGAATCATTTGATTAATGCTCCAATCTACCTAGAACCGGACATACCCAGTCGTACAATTGTCCGTTGCTTTCAACCTGGACAGTAGGTTTCACAAATTGGGGGGTCAATTCACATTACCAATCTGTTATCACTCAGTTTACTAACAACCACAGTGCTATTTGAATTGGCGGAACAGAAGTAAACAGATGATCGAGCGATTCATGTACCCATTGAAGTGAGCAAGTAACGAGGAAGACAGTCAAACTAGAAACCCTGGATCATCGATTGAGAAACACGACCCGACAACAAATCATACAGTCGACTCAACCAACCCTCGCGTTGTTACGAAATATCAATCGTAAACTCTCAATAGTCAATTAACCTCTGATGATGAAACAATGACGACCTGTACATGGTGGGAAAAAAACAATTCATGCAATCAGTTCATTTTAGTAGCCACTCTTTTAATGCATCTTCACAGTTTACTGCGTTCAATCGCTGTCATCATGTACATTGATGTGAAGATTCAGTTTTTTTAAGGCAGTGGCAAGCTACGCCCAAGTGTAGATCGGTGTCACCATGGCAGCTATAGAAGTTATGTTGATTACGATAATTCCCTTTATTTTTCCTAAACCATTTTTGTATTAAACACGTACTAACAACAAGAGCATAGAGGTCGTCAATTACGAACCCAAAATAAAACTACAGTAATACACACGTTTTTTCAGCAAGCGATCCAAGGCGATAAGTTTTAATAAACGATTGTTCAAGGTAACTAATGAAAAGATTACCTAGAAATAAGTTTATTATAAACGTTCAATTATAGTCATGTCACTAACTGCCCCGATAAAAAAAACAATGGCGTTTCTTCAGAGGAAACTAGTAAGATGTATTCCTCCCGTTATGTCTGAAAACGCACAATTATCATCCGGATCTGCTGCGGACAAGGGAATCACAGATATTAGGGTGCTGTTGAGTTTGCCCACTAAAACGCAGTATTTCTAAAGGTCGAGTCGATGGTTGTCAGAGGTTCGTAAAAACGATTGAGATCACGTTTACTGGCAGGCGATTCTAGAACTCTGTTCCCAGAGCAAATCAGTCATCTTTCTGTTGTGTATGACTCGTGTGTTGTTGGACTATCGTGCTGAAATATGGCAGTCATCTAGCTTGACTAGAAAAATGACAACCGAAATTCCGCAGTGTTTATATAAATTGTCGGTTGATTTGAGTCAGTCAATGAAAAACATCTCTAAAACACCACAGGTTGGCTATCACTAACTCGTCGATTGAAACATACTTCATTCTTTCTGGAAGGGGGGGGGGGCTTAATTACAACGATGTTCTCGGAGGTGACACCGTCCTCCTCTTCCGGAGTCAGAGAAAAAGGTATCGTCGAGTAACCCTGTTGTGCGGCACCTGCCAAAACGTATGATTGAAGCTTTAACTTAGTTGCCAAAGTAACCCAAACTCTGTTAGATAAAGATCGGAAGACTAATCACGCTCAAAGTTCCAGTTCGTTCACTTTTAGCCTGAGTTGGTACCCAGCAAGAGAGAATGAAAAACAGTTTTCGATCTGGGAAGTATAGCGGCGACCCGTCGTACATCCACATGTATTTGTTTAAATGTCAGAGCCTGTCCTCTTACCAGTCCCATATCACGTTACCTGCTCGTGGCATTGCGAGAAGAACGAAAATGTCACCACGTTTTGTGAGTCAAAGAATTATCCGGCGGGCGCGTAATAGCTCTCGGACCATATCCTCATGATTAATACCTAACAATAACCAATCAAGATATCAAACAAATTTGGTTCATGTGCTGCCGATAGAAGTATACGAGGTGTTAATTACTAACCTACACAACGAATCCTCATGGTTCTGCCGGGATGATTTTCGATTCGACCGTAATGAGAACATTTGAATTAAATGTCTAGTCGGATATTGTTAGATACTCTGATCAGTGAATGTAGTGCACACAAAAATACCGTTTTAGGCAGTTCAGTAGGAAAACCCATTATATAATTGTTGTGGAGCACCCTATAATAATAAACTCACTATCGCGTGAACAGATTGTCAAAACTTGACATGAAAAGCCCGTAATAAACTGAATTCGGACGGGCGTCACACTTTAAAAGCTGCCTTCTACTGTCATGAGTCACACCCAACTTCAGACCAAGTAGGTACACACACACACACACACACACACACACACACACTGTTCCCATTTGAGCTGCTAAAACCGTTGTAATCGGTAAAACCGGTCACCTTTCATTCTCAGACATTAACAATGAAAGCACACCTTAATCAGCAAGCCATTTTTTGAGTAGATTTGAATATAAGAATCAGAAGATATAAAGTACGATATGATTTCACTTAGCAAATCCGGTCGCAAACGTGAGTAACGTGAAAAAAATTAGCAGACGTCAAACAAAACCTACGAATTGACCCGGATCATGAACTATACTCACATCTAAACCCATAATATGCGAAGATCGTCAGCGGATTACTGCTAAGGCAGACTAAGGTCGACCGATCAATAGAGTTTCAAAATAACTCAGTAGATGTGTGTTGTTGCTGTTCTTCGTGACACTGAGGGATGATATAGTGCTGACAGGTACTTTGTGATGTGGTGTTTCATCCCCGTTGGGTGTCACCTGTCTACCAGTGTGTGAATGCACCTCACAACCACATTGGTGTAAGTCACTTAACCACAGTTTTAACCGTTATCTCTGTCGCACCGAAGTGAATGTTTCTCCGCCTGCGGGAATAGATGCCACAGAATACAAGAATTTACCTACTGATCTGGAATAGAGGCAACTTAGTGGTACATGAAAGCAAAACAAGCGTTGCTACATTACAAATGTTACTCACTGGGGCTTAAACGTTCTAGCTAAATGCATTTATCAGACTATTCCTTTTGAAGAAAAGTTTCAGTGAACACTCTCAAGGTTGAAATTTTTGACGGCGTAAGTTTACTCCATTTTCTGACAGAAGAACATGGCAAATTGTTGACGCGAAGTGTCTCGTGCAATAATGCCCGATGGGCTAGTATTCGATCTATTCAAACAACATATTTTTGACGACCTGTAAGATAGTATATGAACTAATGATCTTTCGTAAACGAGAGAAGCGAGACTCATGAAGTTCATGTATTGATTTGTCCATGTGGGCTCGCGGTACAGTGGATGTTTAGCGGATCGGTTTATCCTCACAAAAAACATGATTAACAACGTATTCCACGATACGAAGTTACGTTGGAAACTAAACCAATAATTTGAAAACACTGGTAGAATACCAACGCAGAGGTGTACAACTATTCCCCGGTGACCGACTTCGATATTGAGTGTATGCAGAGGATACTGCCCAGTCTGTAAAGATAACACAAGACGACCTCAACAGGATAACGGAGTCAATTCGTTGCTACGAGCTCAGCTTCGATTCGACAAAGTGAAAAGTGCTACTTCAAAACTGACAGAAACCTATCTACGTTCACCCCACGTTAGTGGCACATTAAGAATAGCCGAGAAGTTCATTTATCTGCACAATTGCATTTACCCTGATGAATTATCTGATGAAATCAATGGTCAGATAGTAAGAATCTGAGTGTTATTCATGGACCACAATCGTGTGGGATGTCGATTTGACATCGATTTTTTTTATTGAAGAACAGAACGCACAACGTCAATGCGCACTCGGTACGGCTTTACAGCATGATGTGCAAAGACCACTGGTAGTTACGCAGCATAGTACGTGCACTGTGAAAACACTGCATAAGCAACTGCTCGCACGAGTCGGCGTGACCAGAGAATAATGAATTAATTGTCCTTCGTCTATGTGAAACGCCAAAAGTAAACAGCTCAAGGAGCATAAAAATGCACTGCTGAAATGACGGGGTCATTTTAAATCAGAAGACACCTCAATGTGAAAAACCTTGGCTTCAGTCTGATTCACACCAGCGACGGGAACCACTAGAATCTGCATGACGTATACTTTGCCAGTTAAGCTACGAAGCCATAACAGCTTTGGTGAGGTCGTCTTAACTGCTAAAAAAAGCTTGATTCATTTGATGTAATCCGTACGGTAGAGACGGCTGATCAAGGCCCAATATGAGATTTTTGAGCTGCACGTTTGGCATCGTAGTACAGCTGATAGAATACAAACCGAGCAAACGCCTGTTAGCTCAAACAAGCAAAAGTTCAGTCTTCTCTACTTGGTCTCTTTTAGACAAAAAAGAATCTATGACGCTAACCTCTTTGAGTTAATCGAATACAGTGTTTTTACTTCCATACTAGTCACACGTTTAAGGTTGCGTGTGGAATAGTGTAACATAAAAACTCCTATGTTCTGATGATTCCGTTCAAATTTTCGCTATAATAGCCTTGTGAACGCAGTTACATACTAACTATTAAATGATTAGTATCCACTATTCAGCGTTTGACTTCATTTCAACAACAGTGTGTTTATCTGCCAATGTAAAGATGTTCTACAATACTGTCAACCGACAGAACGACGTGTTTGTGAATCTCATCCTTTCAGGTTGACACGCACTATAAAAGGCACTGGCAAAACGATAGAGCAAACAGAACAAACAAGTTACTTCTACAATTGCGTCGGAACACAACGTTTGGGAATTGATGTACCGCTGTATACAATACATTGAGATATGAGTCGATCAACAACACAGTAGTGGATTGTAAAGGTACATGTCTAACAAACGCGAATGCTTCCAACGCAAGTGATTCACAACCGAAGCTTAGAATTGCGCAAGCCTACAAGAAATACGTCGGGTCCTATCACGATCATCAAACGTGATAACAGGGACAGTCGACGAAACTGGACAAAATTGGGATTCCCCGAGTATGGAAAGTTACTTGACAAGAGTAAATACATATCCGGACATAAATACAATTACTCACTTGTCACAATATGGTCGACAAGAACTCGACCCGCTAGGTAATAAAGGTGCTCCGTTGCTGGCGGATCGATCAGACCATGATAATCTGAGATGCGAATGGGGATGGGGAAAGACGCAACAGAGAGAAACACCAATTTGAAACTGATACCGTGATGAGTAGAAAACAAGAAAACGAGTTGGTCCTATTGTTTTAAAATCTAAACCAGTGGCAAAACAAGAAAGACAATGGGTGGGGACATTATGATACGCAGTACGTCAGTAAAACATTGCTACTCAGAGCACAGGAAATGAAACAGTTTCAAATATTTGATCGATAATATCAGGGTTTGATTGCTCATAAACAATAATCAGTAAATAAACTGACGTTTGGTAGCCAGTGTGAAACGAGTGCCATCGCCTCATGTACAAATACAGATAGACTTAGGTGACTAGACCATGTACATCTGAAGTCGATTAGTCGTCTACCGCGCCAAGCGTACTTTACTGACGTTGTGGTCGACTGGCATACGGCTCAACGTGAATAAATGAAAAGCATGTACAAGAAAATGAAGACAGCTACTAGTGGGTTAGACACTGCAGGTCGGGCTCGCCTCCCGGAGCTGGTGTCCTCGGGATTCACAAAGTCCGTGGGTGTAGATGCTAACAGAAGTGGCGGTTAATCGAGCACAGTGGCGTGAATAGTATCATCGTGTGTCTAAAGTATCTGTGAAACAAATGCAATGAATAACGTAGGGAAAGGAAGCTGCAAGGACGACGTCTTACTTTCATTTATAGTCCGACTGCATGTCAGCAGGATGTAAACACCTCAGCGTTGAATGTCTGAGGTTGAACATAGGTGCAATCTCATCTCCTTTTTTCACTTCTCTCCGTGGTTGTACAGCAGCTAAACACTAATGTGAACCATTGGGATAATGCTAGCTGTGATGATGAGGATGAAAACCCGACCACAGTAACTGAGGACGAAAGACGGTCACACGAACCGATGCAATCAAGAACCACTCGTGTTGAACCATTCGCGGTTCAATCCGCATACCAGTATGGGATGTGAACCGGATGAACTAAAACTAGGGGAAATTACAGCACAGTTTTCCTCACCGCATCCTGCCTGGACCGGTTAATCCAATCGTAAACTGAAGTAAAATCTCTATCTCTCGGGTGTAAACAAAGAGACTTTCCAATGGTAAAATAAAACTACGCAGACAGGCAAGTATTAAAAATGTAGATCAACCAGAACTAGAAGACAGTGTTAACTTGGAAGGAAGGTTAATCATAACAGAACACAGACGAAAGTATAGGTCATATACAGCACGAGAGAAACAAATAAATGAAATTGTGACAAGGGAACTGAAGAAAATGTTCGAAGCAAGTGTGGACACGTACACATGACGGATGTACAGTGTTCAACACAAAGGACTTTCAAATGCTGAAACTCACGGAACACCTAATGGCATGGTAAACCACAACATCCTCTAGTCTGAAGGAACTACTTACAAAAATAAAACCTGAATAAACTGCAGTTTTTGAGTGAATCATTTTATCTGATTGATGCCAGCCACCGTGCATCGCTGAAATTAGTAGCTGGCTCGAGTGACAAAAAGGTTTAAAACTGATTTGAAATAACGGTTGACAACCACTAGAGAATAACAGTTCAAACACCTATCCGCTAGACAACGGGAATTGCGGTCAGCCGGGTTGCACGAGGGTGTGTAAATAACATTTCCTAGCTCATGCGCTATACTTTTCGCATGGGCTGGAATCGCTTCTGGTATCAACTATGCAACTCCGGTGACCGCGATTCCCTCGGTTCAGCGGATAATTAGTTGGACCACTATTCTCACACCCATTGACAAATTCTGGGTTCAAGTTCTCGGCGTGAGTGGTGGCGATGAAACACAGGAGTGAACAAGGTGTTCACCATTAAGCTCGGGGATCAACTGTTCGCAAAAAACCAACTGCAAGGTAGTTTGTAGGTCAATCACAAAAAGCGGATGTATTTTAAGATACGAGAAGGAATTTCACCAGCTATTGAAATGTTAAACATAATCCATATTTAGATTACGAGATATCTACATCCAGGTCAGTGCTTGTGCGACCTTCAAACTCCTGTTATGTTGCCAGGAAGCGTTCAGATATCTCGCTATATAGCATTTACGTTCAACTGCACAAATGAGGTGGACACGAGCACAACGATTAATTTGGTTCCTGTTAAGATTTATCACTGGGATATCAGATGCCTTGAATATTCAGTAGAATATGTCGAAAAATGTCTCTCCATTTATTAAATGGATAATCACAGATTTTTCCGCCTTCATCCATAAACTCCCAGGTTGTTCGCATATGAACCCACACTAAGATCTACATACATCCCCGTAAAACTAATCCATCGTATGGTACCAAGATTCACTCCTGAGGAAGGCCACCCGAGGTGGTTGAAACGTAGAGTATTACAACTTGCTCATAACGTTGTGTTATTCTCAATCCATTTATCACACACTAATGGCCTTGAACAGTTCGTGTTATCCGATCAAGTATGCGGATAAATACAAATAAAATTGCGAGTCGTGTGGTTAGATCAGTGACCTGTCCAGTTTCTAGAAGTTACACAATCGACGTAACTATACATTCTGATCTCGCATTATGATAATGAAAACTCTACAAATCGGAGGGGTAAAAATGTTCAGAATCAAAATGTTTGTTTTAATTACCAGCGGAAGTTCAATATGCAACTAAGGGATAATATTACTTCAGAATAATTCCGAATGAGTATGGTAATTTTTAAAAAAACTGATGACTTGAAGTCAGTACGAATGGAATCTTTTACCTTCGATATAAATGTCAGCCTTAATCCAAACAACCGATGAACTGAATGCAACATTTCGATTGGTTCGACTTCACCGGCAAACTGTGTCGAACACCAGATGCCGAAGCGAAACAACCGAACACAGACTAAATGTGGGCAGTCCAATCACGCACGCCATGGATCCTAGCAACAACCTTAAGCCGCGTGACCTTGTCACCCACACGCAGAAGTACAAAGCATTAAGCCTTATGTATAACAGGTGAGCGATCTGGTGCATAATTTCACTTTTCGCGTAGTAGGGTATAATTAAATTCGCCGGTTTCGGAGTAAAAATAAAGATGAACGGTAGGAAAATACTCAGCTCATTTAGACTCATCATGACGTAATTAGAAGGAGCGGAACGAGACGATTCAAAATGGTCGAACAAGGGTTGAAAGGGAATATAAACAGATGAAGTGGGGCTCGGAAAACTGAGCCCTAAAGTGAGAGATGAGTGGGGTAAATGGATCACACACGCCACAGATGCGAGTAACCGAACGAGGTGGAGATCGAAGGATGACTGAGAAATTTGTGAGCCTGGGTGAAAAAGCGGGCGCATAATGGCAAGCTGATTCACACCACCCTCATCACGTGCAGCGTCAAACGAGGTCGTGACAGTCTTTGTTCGATTCGGCCAAAGGTGGCGCGCTCACGTCGTCGCTCGGACGCAGACAGACAAGCAAACATGGCCTCAAACGAGGCCACAATTCACTGTCGTCAGCGCGGCTGAATTCGAAAAGCAACATCTCGTGCGGGTTTCGCGACAGACTGACCGAGTAAGCGGCGCACCTGCACTGGCCTCGATTATGGTAATCGCGAGGCCGGCGTGCATGTGCGTGCGCTGGTGTACTTTTGCGCGCGGGACGACCATAAACGAGGTCGCGGCTGGACCGCGAACAGGGTCAACGTTGAGAGAAATGTGTTTGCGACCGGGCTGTTGTCTGGATTGTACTCGTGAACATGCGTGTGTGGCAGATCGTGAGGGCTTGTCGTCCTGTTGCGGAGCCCGTCGTTTTAACGGATCGCCACACAAACTGTGGACAAAGCCGCAACGGTAATTTGCAAGGGCGACTCTGACAACACTCACACACAGGGCCGAGATTCATATCATAATGCAGAGAACATGATGAGCTCAACGATGGACCTTTAAGTGTAACTGGAAGTAAAACGGTTTGCGGGTTTGAGGTGTCACACCAGTATGAGGAGGAATCCATAGTCGTGAAATTTGCAGGGAAACGTTACACACCAAATTCAGGTCCACAAGCAACGTACTTGGTGTGGTCAAATTGCTCATGCAAAAGAGCGACTGGGTGGCATTAAAAGCAGACAGGGTCCTCTAATCGAGGGGTCGAATGTAATCGCCATAACTGAAACATGGTTAAAAAATGACATGCGAGTAGAAACACTGTCCATCGGGATTTTGAGCTTATGCAACTGATAAGGATGGACGGGTTGGTAGCGGTGCATTACTCTTCGTCTCGCAACAATGCAAGGAGATGAAAGGAATCTAAATTATCAAACCTAATATACAGACATTATCCTGTTTAGTCACCGTTCAAGTGACACGGATATTCATATCGTGTGTCTATAGAAACCCGACAGCATTAAAGGCAGAAAATTGGCAGTTCACTTCAGCGATCAAGCAGCAAATCATGAATGTTGACGAAATCTGCTTGCCATGAGACTTCAATGCATCACATGTTCACGGGGATATTGCGCAAACTCCTGAATAATCATTCTGGGAAACACCACTAGCGTTTTTGCACTCGAGGGCCCTAAGTTGTTGGAAAAGAAACTAGGAGGATGGACCAAGGTAAATCAATTTTAGACCTGATACTTGCCGAGAATCCAAGTGAACTCCATGATCTGGCTGGTGAATCACCGTTAACGAAAAGTGATCGCGCCCTAATCAAGGGGTTACGGGTGTTGGACTAACTGATAAGTAGAGCTCAACATTTAGGAAAATTAGCAACCGGAATATGATCAAAAAAGCTAGCCAGATGAGATGGATTGGGGACCAAACATGTGAAAACTGAGATGACTGTTAGAGAAGGCTAAACTATAATTTATTATCACAGACAGCTGATGTCGCTCTTAAATATAAAGCAAAGCGATGCGGTACCCCCACTAGGCCCTGAAGTGAAGAGCCTGGATGAGACCCGAGGCCTAAGGCAGTCGTCGAAGATACTTGGAATACAAAGTTGTACAGCAGAGTCCTACCAAAGTGCAGAGGGAATCCAAGGAGAATTAGCTAGAATCATCGAAATAAAACTTGAGGTGTCCTATAGCTATTTACAAGCGAAAGCTTCCCTCCGTGACCTGTGCGAAACGTATAAGACGTATAAAGAAAGGGTACGAAAACTGACTCAAAAAAGCTTAAAATCGACGCTGATCCTCTGACAAGACGCACATCAGGGACAGTGGTATGTCGGATAAAGTGTGACGCAGACGAAGGAGGTAGCGATCATACCAGAAGCAACACTTAACTCCAATTGGACTAGATGATATTCATCGGCGATTTTGAGACTTCCGGCTGATTTGTTTTTCAACAAATCACTTGCGCAATGTAGGCGTTAGGGAAATTGGAGGTTTGTGACGGTTGCCCCAAGTCACAAAAATGGAATAGAGAGTATGCTTTAAATTACAGGTCAGTCCAGTCTTACACCTGTGATGCTGCTGTGGTGCTGAAAAGAATCCACAGGAGCAAGATGGCACACCGCGCTGCAAATCATGGAATTCTAATTATCCAACAACGTTGGTTTGTAGGGAAAGAAAGTCGTGCTAGACTAATCTTCTTCGTTTGTTGGATGAAATCGCTAGACGCCAAAACAAAAGAGAAAAGGTTTAAGTGTGTTAGCTTGACTGAAAAAGGCATTCGATTAGGTAAACTACCGATTGTTGATAATGAAGCTGGAAGTAGTAATGTTTACCCCAAATTCCCTTGCGTGGATTTAAGACCGTTTTTGTTAAGTAGGAGATTATATGTCTAGGCACAAGGAGCGCAATCGAAGTCTAGTATGACCACAAACATGCCGGGTCTGAGGTTACTCTTATTCTTCTTATTCATTAATAACTTAACCAAGACGCGAAACGATTCCAGTCAAATGTTAGCGGATGATCTGAAAGCGACCTCAACAAACACCATTGGGAACTTTCTTTGAACATAGGAAAATGTACGCGGTCGCTTCCGGTCGATGCCTTAGTGATATAAAAGCAGATAGGCAAAGATTGGGCCAAGACGGAAATAGAAATGTTGTCAGAAATAGGGAATCTGAGGGTTCCAATGACTGACGATTATTACAAGGTTGTTACTTAGTGCTTCATGGGCAGCACAGAAGGTAGATAGGATCATATATCAATTAAACATATTCCTAAATACAAGGAGCCAGAAGTCTTTGTGCAAGCGTGGCTCCCGTTTCTCATAAAAAATACCGAAATACTCGAAAAGGTACAGCGTCCCCTCACAAGATTTTCCCACAGTATTAAAAGCCTGAAATATGAAAACAGACTTAGAAGTTTAAACCTATTCGCCATGAATCGAAGAAGACACAGAAACAAATTTAGCAAACAACTGAGATTTTCAAAAGGTTATCAAACGCACGTAAACACTTGTTTATTTATAACCGAAACTCCGCCCTCTGCTAGCATAATATAGAGACTAAAGACGTAGAGACCGTACTAGCGTTAGGACTCATTTCTTTTTCAACAGAGTGCTGAATGCCTGGAGCAGTTTGTCTTCAAAGGTAGTTAAAGCAACCACGATCAGTGAGTTCAAACATAAGTTTGATAACTGTTGGCCAACAGTGCTTCCGGAAGTTTCTTAAATAGGTCGAACGGATAATGTGGCGTTCTGTCGGACCCCTAATCCACTCATTTACCGTAGTTTTCCCCTCTTGTATATCGTTCCTATAACGTTCTAATGCGATACGGAATTTCGCTCCTAGGCATTCTGTCGTCACCCACAGTTTTCCGACTCTGGCAGTCAAGTGTCTGAGTGTAACCGATGATGCAATAGCATCAACAGTGATCCTATAAATTAACTGGGATTGCCGCATCAACTAAAACCCCTTTGCAGAATCCCCTATCAGCCAGCTCCCTGACTTTTCACAAGTTTGAAGTAAAGCACCGTGTTTTCCATCTGTTGTAACGCGGTGGACGTATCTGACTCAAGCTGCAAAATTACGTTAAACGAAACGAACTGAATTGTGTAAATGACTATTTTACAAGGCCTCTGTATATATTCTGTGCTTAATCCAGTTGACAGAAATGGCATATCAGGGCTGACGTACGGAAGTGAATTTATCAGGTAAAGAAAAGGTCGGCAGAAGGTAGTGCTGTATCGTTTTCGAGAGGAACAACGGAAGCAAGCGTACGGTTCACAATTGAATTGTCTAAAGGGAAAAGTGTAAAGATGCGAGACGAAAGAACCTCTAGCTGACACCAGAACGTACTCACAAACGTAAAGGATATCTTGTCTGATACAACTAGACGGATGAGATCGCCAGTCGTGTTGCTAGGGCCCGGATGGAGCTTGTCAAATAACGTCACTTGTGGCTTTTTTGAAAGACTGAATACGGACCCCGTAACCAAGTTACGAGGTGACCCAATAATACACGCATAGTTTAATTGTGCTGCATCACTGAATACCTTTTTGACTTTAAACTAACTGAGATCTGTACGTGCAATAAAACTGAAAAGTCATCTGACACTCATTAAGAAAGTCGCAAGGTCGACTGTGACGAAAGCAGAAAGCCACTCCTATGCACATGATCGGTCTGAGAAAGCTGATGAGACGTACGTCTTCTGTACTCTTTTAGAGCTTTAGTGCATCGTTTTTGCAAAGTCCCCATACGTGAACCAATGTGGGCTGGATATAGTTTGTTTCATCAGTCAGGTCGCCGCTGTTTTTCCCAGTAAGTTCTGGCTAACTGCGGTTGTAAAATGATTTAAATTCTGTACAATGGTGCATTCGCAATACTGACAAACTTGTGTAGCACGGTCAGACTTGACGGTGGGATTGTTCTCCACTTTTATAATCTTAAGATAAATGGTGGCGTTAGGTAGATGATCTCTAACAAATGGAACCACGTTGTCAATTCGAGCTAATGTGCATCCTAGTATAGCAATTTCAAAGGAATACCTGAAACTACAACAAGCCCGTGGACAAAGAATCACTTTTTAATCAACCGAGGAATTCATAATCGAGTCACATTTCATGAAGTAAAGGTTGGAATATTTCAATAGTTTATGTGGGGAGCATTCAGTTCAGTTGTCTAACCTATACCTATCAATGTCTGAAGATTAAATCGGCTCAATCCGATCATTCTCTTTTTAATTTACCGTCTATATCGTCCCCGACGTTGTAGGTGATAAACGAGAATTCATCTGTACATCTTTCAATAAGTCATTGTCGTGAGGTCTTTTGTGTGGTGGTTCGGTAGATGTCATGAACAAGCGTCGACGTCAACACCTAGTTGTGGTAGACGTCTATCGAAAGACTGCGTTGGCCTCGTTTAAATCCTATTGGAGATCGTCATCCGTTATTGTCACCCACATGTGCAGATGGACCTTTCAGTAAACGACTGACAGCACACGACCGTCCATATGATTAGGCATATTTGCCTAAAATTCAACAAATGATCTATTTTATGAACTCGCTGAACATTGTACTTTTTGACACGGTAAAATTAGAGAAATTCTACTTTCACCAACTGCCTAATCACACTAAAATCACCTAGTTATCCAAGCGGTACGCAGATTCTAGCGGATGAAAGCAACTCGGCCGAAGAGTGCTAACGCTGCGTGACGGACTTTCCAGTGCATAGTTATTTGGCAAACGAACCGCGTGAATGAGTATCGAGGTGATGGATGAAGAACAATTGATAGGAGAAGGGGCAATATTACGCTCAGTTTTGCAACCTTCCTCACTAGTTCATCATCAATAAACGAGCACTAAACAACAGGCCATTATTATGACTCGTAAGGACCCGTTAATTTGGCAAGAAGAGTGGACAGCTCGTTAACGATTGTAGCAAAATTATCTATAGACTATTAGGTAGTCTATAGTTTTGTTGTGGAGGTGCACAATGTAATCATGTGTGTTGCACGTATGCTACCACAAAAATGAGGTCAAACTGCGTTCGGAATGTTTAGGGTAACTGTTTCGACCACCGGTGCCGCTAACGTGTGGTGGGAACGTCATGTTGGCAAAAGTCGAGGACTGCCGGCACAGTTTCAAAAAGGATAAGTTCTGCCGATCATCACACTCAATGGTCAAGCTTCCCAGAAGTCGTTGACTCGGACGTGTCTTATGTATGTCAACCTACCACCCATAGCATGGTGCTATGTTAGACTGAAGACTACGGGGTAAAATCCAATGTTTAGCCAAGGTTCAGAGTATGAAAAGTGTGATAGCAAACTATGACTCACAGTATGGCGCCCGAGGGGGAAAAACGAACGGTACGTTTAGTTGGACACATAATCGGATATGACAAAGAATCATAAACCGTGAAGTTCATGTCGCGAATATTTGCGCCGCACAGTTCATTTTGTACTGGCTAGCGGTTCACCTAAGCACTAATTCCATCGCTTTCGCCATCTATCCCACTCTCACAGAGGCCATGACGCTCATGACAGTCACCAGTAGGTAGTTAATTATAAACCATAACCATGACTTCAGCGCCCAATTACAATGCCTTAGAACAACCAGTAATCATTGGACGGGTTGTTAACAGATCATTTCCAGGCTGAATGATTTGGGTTAGGCGGTCAGCTTATAATTTGGATTAAGTATGCCGGACTATAAATTGGTCAGCTATCCACGACTAGATTGTGGTTCTATAAACGTCCCCGAAACAGGTGTCCACAGAACGGGTGAGTTTGCCCGGCAAATCAACCGAATAATGAAAGAATAACGACAGTCTAACCACACACGAGTTATTCGAAGTGGAGAACTACAACACACAGAAACCCAGTAAAAAACCTGGACGAAAACGTAATACCGGTATTCGTTGCAGAAAGGTCGTGCGCTGGAAAAAGTGGTGGTCGTAATGATTCTATGACAAACATTTTCTGTAGAATTTTCACTGCCTCCCACAAGTGGTAATTGCAGTGCAATCGACCTCGTGAGTAAGGAGCATGATTTTTCTTGAGCCGTTCGGCTAGTGTACAAAACCGAGCGTTCTCTTGAACTTTCGAATGGTGTCAGTAGTCATGGATTGATTCAAGCAGGAATTATGAGGTACTCTGGAAGATTTTCGAAAGCACGTTATTTGAAAGGTTTCCGCCCTTCTGGAAAAATACGTATACTTATGTTACGTGAACTTTGCGTTCCATTTGTAGTAGAACATAGAATAAGCAATAAACCTATAATTCCATTTCACGGAAGGTGTCGCTCATCTTCTTAAGGACAACACTACTATGCAGGCTGACAAGCAGCAGAAGTAGTCACTACACGTAGTTCATATGATTTCACGTCACTTCGAAGCAGACACTGTGGTTTGTGAAAGTCATCGCCTCATGCTCAGTCAAACCCTTGCTCTAAAACAGACAGCAGTGACCGAACGATCGTGCTTGACGCAAATGATCAGACAAGTAATCGCTAATCGATCAAACAAAAACGCCCTCGAATTACTCCAACCTTATCATCCGTATCTACATAACTGTATGAATCTAAGGACAGATTATCAAAAATATTTCCCAATGACGTAATGGGTATAGTTGAACGTGAGAATGTCTAATGAAAAATGCAACAAAAGGAAGAAAAGTGAAGAGTAACTGAAAAGACAGCTAGCCGTTTGAATGCAAGCAGATCGTTTAATACGACACACCACTACGTTAAACAGTAGTTTCAACAAACCACTTCGACGATCTAACAATCCTCAAACTAACAGACGAAAGTTGTTGACTTTCTTAGTGAAATAGCCAGGATCACAAGGCATCACGACCACGTCGTTGGTTGACCGTCTTCTGGCTCCAGTCCATCGCTGAGAGTCTACATCATCAAAGCCCGTTAAACATTAACCTGGCAAACAGTACACGTGGCCAAAACACCGCAGGCCATGCGGTTGATCATGTTATCGTGAACATGTAGTAATATAGGGCTACCGAAACTTGAGTGCAAATCATAAGATTGCAGGTTAAACTCCGTTATTGTAACTGCTTCTGTTTCCGTTTGAGCAGTGTGACAGTATGCAGTCCACACTCACACAGTGACAAACGCGTTGTGGTCTAAAAACCAGAAACTATTCAGCACGTCATCGTTACCAAAGGCAGTTCATCTGACAGACAAAACAACATGGCTACTCAAAGTAAGACGAATCGATTGGGAACAGGATCCCTTTAACGTTAACACGCTCGAACTACACAACGGCAATAGATGCTATCTGACTGAAGGGTGTGAAGAAACTTCTCAAGAATATACTAACGAAATAAACATTGAAGTGGTTAATCGCACGACTGCCAGTTCATATAACCGAAGTCTCATAAGTAAGTAACGGGTAAATCAATAAAATCTTCGGAGATCTAAGCAATTCGTACCTTAGACGCGACATACACCAACGCGTGGATAGAGGGACAAAACACTCACTTTTAAAAACTTCTTGAGCGCAAATCAACGTCAATTCGACATTGTCCAGTTTGACCTGATCCAAAAATTCGCCGGATTGTATCAAATGACGCGTGATAGTGTGAAAGGTTGGAAAGTGTTTAAAAATGACTCCACGTTCCGTTTCGCTGCGTCAAAAAAAAATCAGAATGACATACGAGTGAGATGGGTGTAGTCAGAAGAAAAAAAACGTTTAAATGTCTACATGGGGTCGACAACACATACAGGACACTGGACGTTAAAACGACAAAAAGTCACAGTGCACAAAAAGTCTGACGACTGTCACATAGTATGCGCACCGGTACACAATGCTAGGGATTAATCCGGCAAGCAATGACGACAACCGCCTGAGCTGGAGAGACTAAACGTTGGGAGCCCTACGTGTTGTCTGGACAGACAGACAGACAAGCAAAACAAACGG
>JTDE01021178.1:0-20110 GCA_014338405.1 Paragonimus skrjabini miyazakii | reverse complement strand
GAAACGATCCGTCGATCGAAACTGTTGAGGTTGTCTAATTATTAACTTTGATTATTTGTTCAATAGTACCGTGGCATTGTGAACCAATCTTGTTTTGACCATTTGGGATCGTTGGTTTATTGCTAAGCGTTGCTCAACGTCTTCCCGGAAGATCGTACAGACAGGTCGCATAATTTACTTAATTCACTTACTTACAGAAAGTAATTTCACGAAAAGCGTTTTTACGTCAATTTTGCAAATATGTTTACAGATCCAAGCCTAGCGTAAACCAAAACATAAGAACTGCTAATTTCCAAATCGTACTGACGCAAACCTGGATGCGAAACATGACTGTGCATCGTTCATTACATATTTAGAAAAATGCTGCCGACGTTTTTTCGTGATCCTGAAGAACGTTCAATCTGTCGATTTGTGGTTAATTATATTTTAAAAAGGCGCATAAAGCAACAAAGTGTAGACGGAGGCTAGAAATATCAAAGTAATTGAATTTATACATGGCAATGGTGTTCAACTTTTAGGGTGTATCAACGAAGCTCATGGAGTAGCACCAAAATTCATTGATCGTACGAATTTGGGTGCTAGGTGTAACGTTAACGATCGTGAAAAGGTTGTGATGCTTACGAGCGTCACTTCACATCCTCTAGCTGTAAAGGGGGTAGCACGACAGACCTTATCATGTGTGCACATGTGTAAGCGATGAGTAGTCGAAAGACAGGTGTACATGTGCTTACGCGAGTGCACATACAAGGTCAGTGAAGATGGTTTCCAGAATCTGGATTTCGGTCACCTCTCATCTGACCGCATCGAATCACATCACATCGGGTGGAGCATCACGACGAGCCTGTGCAACTGAAAACATCGCGAAAGACTTGTCCAGGTGATGGTTTGTTGTGGACTAGTTCTGTGCGCTGTTTTCTTTCGACTGCAATTATTTAGCCACTAGAAACTAAACCTGTTTTGTTTTGGGGGGCTCAATCGCAGTAAGATACATCTTGACACTCACCACTAACAAATAGAAGTATGATTAATCCGGCTTTTATGGGGTACAAGCACCCCTAGAGGTAAGGTTAACTGAACGTTTGTGATCCCTTTGTTCCTATCCCAACTCTATCAGTTGACAGGGTCAAGAGAAGATCAAAACCTGCCTCACGGATGTAGCTGACAGTTTGTCACTATCTGGACTGATTTCATTAAGGATTGCAAGAAACAACAATTTAATTTCTCGTTGGATTGGTGTTGCGGAAAGAAAGCAGAGAGTTTTCGTTGTCAGTCGCATGTTGTATCATTGGCTGATAACAATTCATGATCAGTGACGTTGGTTCACATGCGTTATTGAATGTGTAACAGCTTACTGGACCCGTCTGATAAGTATGCAGCCATCCTGGTTTTAAACTTGCACTTAGTACTGATAACAGAATGAGTCTTATTCATACCGGCGTTCTGTGACGTTTAACCTCATCAACGGAGATGTCAATTACTTGGCAAAGGGAATAGGAATCTACATGGATATACGTACAACCACTGATGTTGCATCATGGAACACACGATCACAAATCATGCTCAACCACAGAGCACGACACTTTATGCTACTGATATTTTTTCTTCCAACAATGTAGGTAGAAACAGCAGTAGTATGTAGTGACATGGCTCAGATTAACCGAGTAGTTTGGACATCCTGCAAGTCCAGCCAATCAAATCGAAACGGACATACAAGCAGATTTAGTTTCATCACTCCAGGCAGTACTAGTATTCCCAATCCATTAGTATCTTTTGCAGCTATTCAGAAAACTAACTGAGGTTATTCAACCAAACACTATTAGACCTAAAACCTGGAAAATGCATTCCCCTAATTTGTGATTCTTATTTTCATTCAATAACCAGAATTTTAGTAATTTCGCTGTGTAATGTCAAATAGTATTTGGTAGAGCATTTCAAAGTACAAATAACAGTTCCATACACCCTTGCAGTTTTCAATCAATTCATATATTTAGGAACTTGTGCCCGCAGTGGTATGCGGATAGGAGATTTATGCACTCAAAGTTGTGACGATCTTTACGAACACCAGAGACCTAAAAAAACGTGTGCGCACAAGGAACATAAGATCATGTACGTGAACCGTGTCCACTCAGAGTGAACAAAAGCCATCTACAACTATTCGACTGCTGACATCTACGGTAAATAGCATACAACGGGCAATCAATAACTGTGGCAGAAAGCCGATGCTTGATTACGAGGATTAACATAGTACAAAAGCTTAATCCAAAAAAGATATGCTGAGCATAACAATCATTAGCTACTCGCAACATCGCTTACAGCGTAGACAGGTGGTAACTTGGTTGAAAGAAAAGACCAAGGGTGTCAGTAAGCTAGCCATTGTAGGTAACGAACCCGGGGCTCTAGAACATACAATCTGCACCTGAAAACGTTGGAGAAAGGAGGCCACTCTGGGGAGTAAGAGGCGTAAGTTCTGTTTCGGTTCTGCTGTTTGTCTGTAAAGTATAGAAAGTTAGTGAAACGAGACGGTCAAAGCCGTCAGGATATTCGCTATTTGACTACTAGCAACTGGGTTGGTCGTTTTCAAGGTGTAGGCACCTAGATATTTAACGACCAAGTTGGGAGACAGGGTACAATTCGATTACACCAACCTCTAGCAATAAATTAGGACTGTTTTGTACCCCATATGAAATCCATCAAAATTCGTTGACTCACTGCAGTTCGGGAGTTGCACATTAGAGAGGAACAGGCAGGGTTTCGTCCTGGCCGAGGATGTATAGATCATATTTTTACCCTTCGTCAAATTCTGCAACAGCGTCAGGTATACTGCCGGCCAACAATCGTCATATTTCTCGACTATAAAGGTGCGTTCGATTCGGTGAATCAATCTACACTTTTAGAGTCGCTCAAACGCACGGGTGTAACGACCAAGTATGTGAACATACTGTCGACATTTTATTCCCATACTTCGGCTCAAGTTAGGGTTTACGGTGAGCTGTCTGACAGTTTCAGCACCAGGAGCGGCGTTCGTCAAGGCTGTCCCCTTGCATCATTTTTGTTCAATTTCCTCAAGGACGAAATAATGGAGGATTGTCTCCGGCAATCTTAAGATGCTGGTGTGAACCTCCTACTTGGTGAAAGACTGACTGATCTTGATTATGCCGACGACAAGGTGTCGCTGTTTGACAATTTTCAAGCAGCGCAAGCAACTCTAAATGCAATTTCACGTTCTGCTAAGTACTTCGGAATGCGCTTTGCAGCCCCGAACTGCAAAGTGATTTTGCAAGATTGCTGTGATCACGTAGGCTTAATGTTAGATAATGAAATCATAGGGGTTGTTGACTGGTTTGTATATCTGGGAAGCTGGATCAGCGGCGGCGGCGGAGGTATAGGGAATGAAATAGCGGCGTGTATTTCTAAGGCTAAGGCAGTGTTTACTAATCTGAGGCACCTATGTTGACAGAGAGGTATCTCTCTGAAGCTTAAGGGTGGCGTATATCAGACAACAATGAGGACTGAATTACATTCTGCAGCGAAACCTGACCGCTCAGGGTAGAAGAGGTCAACCATCTTCAGGTATTTGGCCACCGATTTCTGCGTTCAATCGGTCGTATCGCGTGGCACCAACGAGTGAGCAACGAGTAGGTTAGAAAACGGCGTTTAGCACTGATTGTCAAACGAGTTCTTTTGTTCAGTCACTACATTTGCACAGACTTAGATGGTTAGGCCATGTACTAAGGATGACAGCTAGTCGTTTGCCGTACAGAGCACTCTGCCGACGCTGCGGTCGATTGGCGCAAGGTGCGAGGCGGACAGATGATGACCTGGCGTAGACAAATAAAATCGCGCACCAAGGGGTTGGCCAATGCAGATCGGGTTCGTCTTCCGGGCTGGAGCCCTCGCGACTGACAGAGTCGGTGGCTTGAGACTTTAGGTGAAATGACGGCTAACCGAGCTCAGTGGCCTGAATGTTGTGGTTGTTTGGCCGAGTTATCTGTGAAGTGAGTGCACTTAATGACGCGGGGGCAGTGAAAGCCGTAAGGAAGCTGTCTTGCTGATGATGCCTTAGTTTCACCTATTGCTCAGTTGTTTGTTTGCAAGGTTTGGGAAACTTGTCGTATGTTCGAATACAGACGTTGCTATTTTTAGTGATTAGGTCACCTCCCCTCCTCCTTTTTTCTTCTCTCTTCCTAAATAGGGTTTGTTTCTTCTTCTTCGTGTTTGTGTGTGTTAGTTAAGCATCAGTGTGAACCACTGATGTACTGTTGTCTATGATGATGAATAACAAGGGTCAAGCTAGTTCCTCCATGGCTGTTGCAAGATCCCCGAACTCTTTCCTGAAGTGTAGGAATTATTATCGAGTGACCCCGTCACAGGGGAATGTTATCCGTCGTCCACACAAATTAAAACAACTGCGTCAATGCCTTTACTAACGCTTCCCTCATTCCTTGCAAACTGCCAGCATGATATCACCTGAGTCGACATCTATATTACGTTTGAGAGCCGAAATGCAATTGCGGACCTGAATTTCAATGAGTGGTCCGAAATCTACCGAGCAGGATGGTACATTGCAAGTTTGTTGCGGTAACACAGTCAGAGCAAGAGGCCAGTCAACTTGACCATCAAAGTGTTCCATTCAGCGCTATAATCTTCTGAAGGTTTTTTGAATATTTGTTCTGTGTTTCGCTGATAGTTTACCTGACAAATGGTCGCCGCAGACCAGTGATCCCCGAAGCAAAAGCGATTTCCGCTTCCCTGACTTTCTCTATAAGGCATTCGGCAACACTTCAGCTTCCTAAACTTCCTAAACTTATATTAACTGCCAGCGGGAATGTTCCGTCTGGCATGCGATAACTGCAGAAATTTTTCTGAAACCCAATGTTTGTTTAACCTGCGAACCCCCGGTCCGCATGCCACGGTATCTGCCTCATGAATGGCCTGTAATATTTGGCTTTAACAGTCATTAGGATCTTCAGAGTGAGAACGACTAAGCCTGCTTTCTAGACTGGTTTGGTACTTATGAATTACCGACCGTAACAACAGTCCTGAATGGAGCCCCGCTACCTATAACTAACAGCTATGTGGTGTATGGGTCACCAAGTATAACAAGGGTGTTTTGGATTTGTCAATTTCTGACTCGTGTATAAAGGTCACCGAATGAACACACAATCGAACCTGATTGAACACGATAAAAATGTAGTGGACATAGCGAGATAACGAAAGTCGCTCATGCTGTCCAAGTCAGAATGTAAGTCGGTTATTCGGTTGTAAGAGGTAGGTGCCTTGGTTTCGAATATTTAAGTTTAAACATACAGTTCTTGTGGTTATGTATCACGGTTTTTCCTTCTTTAGTAATTGTGACTTGCTTTTTCCTGATTTCCATACCACAAATAGTACGGTAGTTAAGTGTGTCAAACACAGAGGTACCGTTGTCAGTGACAATAGGTGCAACGAAGCTCTTTATAAAATTGACTAAATGACATGCAACACAAGTGGTAGGACGCAGAAACTGATATGACTCAAATTGGCCAACCCCGGCTCGCTGGCCGGATGACGACTATGATTTCCAGGCAAACAAAAGAGACGACAACGTTGATCTTTTTCACAGAGGTGCGGAATCGAGTCTTGACGTCATAGATTCGCTTGATCGAGCCAAAGAAAACTGGATTATCAATGATACAAACGCAAGTTCGGAAGTAATTGATTCGGGTGACTTAATACGTCATTTGATAGCGGACACTGTGTGGTGCAAAAACGAGACTTCCCAGGGATACTGGAGATTAAGATGAGGTTGGTTTCACACAAAAAAACGAAATCACAAATAGAAATAGAGGTATCTGTAATCAACAGTCGTCTCATGTTCAGTGATAAAGGATATACCCACAATGAACAGTATGAGCGAATTAGTTAAAATGGAGGACGAACAAAATTCTTACTCTCAGGTATTCATTGTGGACAGATATTATTACCAACTGGCAAGACAATATTCTCATAAATATGTTCAAAGTTATCAAAATGTGCGTACGGTTGAGGGGACAACACGTACTGAACTAGCAGGTCCGTAGATTTGGTGCAAACTCCATTGAATGACTTTAGCAAGTATATGTCCGGCAACTGTAGAAAGAAGCCAATACATAGTTAAAGGTTGCCCTAAGACATTAATAGAATAACCTGAACGCATCGATAATCCATCTTCTTTTGAAATGTATGCCAAAGTATGTATGTACATAAGTGTGCCGCATATATTCGTTTCCGTAATGAACTAATTATTCGTAAAGTGCTAATACAAGACCGGATTGGCAGAGGGTCTATAAAACCCGACCTATACTGTTACCACGACGAAGTGGTCGGGCCTGTGTTATGACTATGGCTCCGGTCTTTTCAGGTGCAACCTTGTCAGACAGGCCAAATGAGAGCAGTCAGAAGAAACGCAATTACACTCATAGGATTGTATGTCGCACTACTGACCGCGTAGGAGTGCTTAGGTAGCGAGGCACGATCCTATGAGCATACATCAGAAATATTTTTATAGTTGCGGCACTGCTGTCTTCCGTGTCAGGAAGAAGGGGGTTAGAAAAGGTACCCTCAAACAAAGAGCACTCCGATCGCCCAACGGCTAACCGTGACCACTGGCGTACTATCCAATACGGTCGAAAAACATCTGGTAGACATAGATTCGAGTACATCTACTGCGCGCAGCAGTGCTCAGAATCAAACGTCAATGTTTTATTCACTGCGTGCTCGGGCTAGGAAAGCCTCTAACTGCCAAGTGGGTCAAGCTCTTGAGTCAGTGGTTCCTGGTAGGGTCCTCCAAGAAAAACCCTGTGTCCTGTTGTCTCGCAGGTCGGACTTATAGTCAGAGACTCGAGGTGGGGTCCCTCAAGTCAACCCCCTTCCACGGCATAAACGACAAGGAAGTATCAGAAGTTATCGTTCTCTCCACAGTGACATTACTAACCTATCACGACTTTCTCATACTGTTTTACCTCCCATTCCTTCTGCCTTCCATGTGCCTTCGGGCGATAATTGTTTTCTGAGGCCAAGACAACTGGTAAACATTGGCGTCTTCAATGTCCACATTCTTCGACAAGTTGGTCAGCAAGTTGCCTTAACAAGTATTGCCTCAAGTCTAGAGCATGTGTGCTATGTGTCAGAGACGCCAGCTTACGATTCTAGCACCGGTATTCACTTGAGCCCACCTCTAGATAACTGTCGATTCAAACGCTTCTCTCTCAGGGTTTCTGGTGACGCCGAAGCTGAGTCTCGTGGTCAAGCTGGATTGGGAATCGCAGAGCAATGTTTACTCAATCCCACTGAACAGCCGCTTGTGAGCTGTCATACTCAATACATCCGTTAAAGTCTGTCAACGCAAATCAGAAAGGCGTTGCGTATTCATTATATTGGCGTACGCTCCAACAGACAGCTGTTCGGAAGTTACCAAGGATGTGTTCTGACACCCTCGTTGACCTTCTGAGACTGGGTAAACACTCAGACATCACCATACTAGCGGACGAGTTCACTATCCAGCCTGGTCGTCTTTCTCCGGATGAGAAGCGGCTGGGAGGTATGTTTTGTGCCCGGGCACAACGCAATGACAGTGGCGACAGACTGCTGCAGCTGTGCGTATCCCATGTTCCCTATATTTCAAGCAGACATTCCAACACAGGAAGAAGCACTGTGTTCCATGGAGGCCTCCGTTTCCTTCCCAGCCGTGGACACAGTTGGATCATACAACAGTCAGCTGCAGGTTATATTTTCACATTTGCCCAGAGGACATGCGCTCACAAATACAAGGTACTTAACTGGCATTCGAGCGATGAGGATGTAAAGAACGCTTACCAGAATGCGTTAGTGAACAAGTTACCCAATTCGAGTCAGGTGAGTGATCTTAACGATCATTGGGAACACATCGCTGCAGCTATGAAAGCATGCTGTGAATAGGGATGTTCCGAAAAAGCCGTTCAGTTGCGACAGAAGTGAATTTCCATCACGTCGACAAACCTCATGAACAAGCGTTGCTCGATACCACCTGGTTCTGGATATGATGACGACCGTCGAGAACTTAAACGCAAGCTGACTAAAAGCTTGCGCAAAGACCGTGAGCACTACTTGGTGAAACAATCAAAAGAGATGTAAAAAGCCTTTTTATCTGGGAATAGCAGAAAGCTTTTTTCCCTGATCCGTGGTTGTACTGGCCGTCGAGTCGGTGTAAGTGAGACCATATGTGAGAAAGATGGTTCACTTATCACCAGCCAATCGCGCCGACTTGACAGGCGGGCTGAACACCTTTGAGGAGCAGTTCACCTGACGGGACCCGAATAGTCAGTTATTGCGTTCCAGACGGTCCTCCGTCACAACCGGAAGTGGTCCTAGGGCTCAAGTTATTGAAGCGTAATAAAGCTCCTGGTTTAGACCTCCTCACTCCTTCTCTGTTCAAGGATGCTGGGGAGAGGTTGATATCAAAACTGACAAAACTGTTCCGGACGATCTGGGAGACTGAAGAGGTGCCTCGTGGTTGGTGCTTATCAACAAACACTCCCGTTTTCAAAAAGGGGGCCCGAAGTCAATGTGACAACCACAGGGGCATCAGTTTGGTGTCTATTGCGTCCAAGTTACTCACTGGCCTCATTTTACGTCAGCTCACTGAGTCCAAAGAAAGTCAGGTACGCGGAGAACAGGCAGGATTCCGATCCTGTCGAGGTTGCGTTGATCATATTTTCACCTAGCGACGGATCTTGGAACATCCGCACTGTTACAGACAGCCGACAGTCGTGGTCTTTTTGGACCTAAAGACTGCTTTCGATTCAGTTGTTCGTAACGTTCTCTGGAGCTGTCCCCTTCACAAGGGAGTACCAGAGAAATACGTGAATCTATTGAGATCACTGTATGCTCACTCTGCAAGCAGGATGAGAGTTTATGGACAACTGTCTCGGGCGTCTATCACTTCTAGTGGTGTTCGATTTTCCACTTCCTATTCAATTTTGCCATAGATGACATTCTGGAGGGTGCAGTTGAGCAGTCCAGTAAACTTGGTGTTGAGTTTCTTCCTCGCGCTAGACTGACCGATCTGGAGTACGCGGACGACATTGTCTTACTTAGTCCCTCTGTCGAAGATATACAGACCATGCTGATCAAGGTGAGTGACTGGGCTGGTTTGTATGGAATGCGCTTCGCATCTTCGAAGTGTAAAGTACTGTTTCAAGACTGGGACATTTCCACTCCTACTTTGTTTATTGTAGGTAACCCGCTTGAGACTGTGGACACATTCACATATTTGGGTAGCACTATTTTGCTAGCCTGTAATATTGCTGATGAGATATCAGCGAGGATAGCAAAGGCACAAGTTGCCTTTGCCAAACTGCGTCATCTGTGGCGTCGGAAGGACGTTCTGTTGTCCCTAATTGGAAGGGTACATATGTTCTGTTTTGCACTATGGTTCGGAAACCTAGCCTGTTCGCAAGGAAGATATCAACAGACTTACTGTGTCTGACCACCGGTGTCGTCACCAGTTAGCCCATAGCAGTAATGTTTCCTCTTCTAGGATATTTCACGTCAATGTTGAGATGAGCGGTGAGCGAGCCAAAATACATTCTGGTCAGGCTTAGGGCTATAATTATGATGATGAAACGACAGTGAGCTGCTCGTTCGAAATTGTCCATTGTTTCACCCATCTGGGTAGTGTTACCCAATCAGCTTATGATAGCACTAACGGGGTGTTCATGAGTACAACAAAACCACGTAGTGCATTTAGCAATCTTCGTTATCCACGGTGTTGCAAGAAAGAATTTGTAATATGCGTTTGTGCACAGTCTAGTTCACAGGTGTGAACAATACGTGTAGGTACTACTTATAAACTCTAGGTATGCCAGCACAGGTGTCCCTCCTAGTTAGACAGTATCAAATAGGCTGCACGTGTGAGCAATGCGACTGCCCCGCCAGCAAGAACCTGAGAGATCTACAAGTTCGCGACCACTAACCAACGTAATGAAAATGCGCAGTTTACGTTGCTTGGATTATGTGATCGATATGCCAGTCGAGCATCTAATGTACCGTGAATTGTTAAGTTTGGCTGTTGATGGTCAGAAAAACCGCAGGGCAAACTATCTAAGAGCTGATCACAAACGATATGAAAGCCTTGTCTGCATCGCTGAACAAAGCTGGTAGGTGCCATAATATGGGTTGAGGAGTTCGATATCATCCATTGTGTGACATCCACTTATGCCACTACAAAAAAACGCAGATGACTATCGAAGTGTTCAACTTGAGTCAGCTTAGTCATACATCGAGGATCGGTTATCGAGACAAAGATACTATCAACCTGATAGCCCATTTACTTGATCCAGCTTCGACAAAGCAAACAGAGCAACGTGTAATTATTGTCTCAACAACGTAGTCGTTACTTGTGTATGTCCGGGCATGTGAGCCAAAAGTAGAATTAACGATTAGAGGCTTGGGAGTATATGCCAGAGAAGGTTTCATTTTTACAAGAAATTACCTATATTTCAAAACATTTTCAACATACGCTATATTCCTCCAGTTCGACTTTTCGGTCCGTTATTGTGAATACCTGTTTTTGTCAACTTTGTTTCAGATCTCTGTAGATTAGCGGACTGAATCTTTACTAAACCAACTTCAACTATTCAGATCAAGGTCATAATGTTTCTATGACTATTGAGGTCTAGTGACCGTGTGATGACTCTGATTTGATTACTAGTACACAGAGGCCACGTTGTTTCTCTGCTGTCTTGGATGGGTTCGATTAATCACAGTTCACGTGATTCAGATTTCGTTGCGGTTTTGTTTCCGTTTCGGTTGATCACGTGGGCTATCACAGTTAACGAGACATGGATACTGATAATTGAATGGCCTATTCGCATATCGAAATTCCGACTAATTGAACAGTGTAGAACGTGGTCAATATTTTAGTGACTTCGTGACCAGTATGTTAGCAGAGACCACCGAGAAGGCCACGGCAGAGGACCTGAACAAAGCCTACCAACGATGGTGACCTACAGTTAATATTACATCTGCGATAATATGCTATTTTCTGTCTACGATCTATGCATTCATGAGAGTAGCTCTAAAGAGAGTAGTGAATGGAACAAGAAAGAACCATACTAACCACAAGTGCGTATTACTTGTATGACAAACTGGTTGGAACTTCTCACTACGAGAATCCGTTTGGCTTACAGGTAGTGTTACAACATAACTATACGAGGAAGTGACAGCATCCCTAGAGAACGTGAATCAGAAACTCACGTGAAATCGAAGTAGTTAAACTGAAACTCCTCGTTCTTCGCATAATCTCGACTGAGCTCAAGCAACATGAGCGGGTACATTGCGCCCCGAACCAACTGTCGTCGGTCGTCAAGCACCAGCTGATTGAAGCCTGCAACGACAAGAAGAATGAAGTTGAAACACTGTTCACGGAGCTGACGTGTGGACGCATTCAAGAGCGAGCTACAAATGATACCAGTATGCAAATGTTGTACATCAAGGTCACATTCAATCGTATAGTACTAGATTAGAATAACTGAGGTAGTTGGGAAACAGTGTCACTATGAGAATTAAGTTGAGATCGTGTCCCTAGAACAGCGTATCAGAAACAGTCCCCAGATGTACTAAGAAACGTTATAAACAGTTAAGCTGTTCGAACAGCGTCCAAAATAGGGAGTATTGAAACGTGTGCACGAGAGTGAGCAATAGATTAAAATTTTACTGAACCCATACTGTCAACGGAAAGATGGATACCAGGACCACACATACAGCGAAGGCTTAGACAAGATGAACGTCTTGTTGCCAAACAGACAATACTCTAGACTTCTGTGAATGCCGCAGTGGATAGTCGATCCAAGTCAACAGTAGGCCTTATGGTATTCAGTGCATTGCTTGAACAACAATGAGGTTTATTAATGAATCTCCACAACGATTCCCCTTGAATATAGTTTTCACGTTGATGACGGACGACAATAAATATAGAAATGAGTTGCTTCCACGTACTTGACATGCAAAAGGAGAGGGAAATCTGTAGAATATTACGTCGGAAACATGTAAGGCTATGACGGTCTGAGGAACACATCGCTGTGGTAAAAAAAGTTCGGATGTCACAAACACAACGTTGCACGAGAACGTACACTACCGCAGATTTTGACAAACATACGGCGGATTGACCCATTGACAACTTAATCTAAACAGCGATACAAACCAACGTAGGACGTCATCACAAAAAAGCCAACGCGTGATAGGCATCACGAGACGGGCTAATGTAAGGCGTTGACCGTCTGGTTGCCTTGATAAGGGTTATAGCTGCCTTCAAGTTTCACACTACAAAGCATGTACTACAGTGCAATAACAAGCGATTAGCGGACAACTAGTTGATAAACGGCGGAATGTTAGTACCACACTCTTCACTAAAGAAAAACTCGTAGCACCTGTTTGTTTTCAAAAACAAATTCCTTGTAAAGGTGTTAATTGAAACACTTATGTTGTGATCACACGAACACTTCACTCAGTGATCGCCTGCAACAGAAAATTTACTGACAGCGTCATTCGCTCAACGCTGAACACCATTTCTGCTTTTTATACGGCAAAATAAAGAACTTTTGAATCACAACAATACAATCAATATGTTGGACAGAAATCGATTTGTTCCCGCGTCATGCAACGCAAATATTGCATAACCTATGTGGCCAAACTGTATTAACAGTCAGAAGCTGTGGACGTTGATACAAAACAATGCTAGTGTCTTGCAAAATGATATTCGCCTCCAGATCTCTTTTCATTTCATACTTCCAAGATACTTTGCACAACCAATACACTTATGATAAAACTTGCTTTAGGAAACACAGCAAATAATTGATGATCAGGTTGTAGCTTATCTGTTTCACCTTTTTTTTTGAATGGTCGCTATCTGTGGAACAAAAAAGAAGACAGACTAGCTCAACACAAAACAGTTTAGTAACATCACTTAAGGTGATTCGGATAGATCTTACGCGTTTGCACCAAAATACGTTTTGTTTGTGGTTGGGAAAAAGTAGACATACGACTTAGTGTAGCTGTGAGAAAAAGCTTGTATTTATAATTTGCCCTGACCTAACTCTATCCGATTTCTTGACTGATATCAAGAGATATAGTCGAGTATCGTTGGTTGAGGATATCGAAAGATATGGCTGTTAGCCGTGATCAGCGGTGGAAGTGTTCTCAGGTTTTATATTATAGCCATCTTCAGTTGTTATAGGAACTTATTTCTTAAAAAAGGTAACAAAAAAGAAGAACATTCAAGATCACATACACCACAATACTGTCAGAAAAATACCACCTTTTGTTATCGCAAACATATTCTTTTTTATTTATTGCATTATGCTGAAGTTACATTTCGTCTATTACAGACGCGTGTACAAATGAAAATAATAATAAGTAGGTTGTCGAATGCAACAGTTTAAAAAAAAACTCATTCCTTTCATAAACACATGTACCAATCATATCAATGTGGGTACGTAGAATATTTCAGATTTCCGAATTTAAATGGTTTAAACATATGCCTTTGTATTTGTTACAAATTGACGCCTGGGGTTTACAGTGAAGTGACGGAAATGGTTGTAATTTACTCATAAGTGATTTGCAAGGTTCATCATACGCTTTTATCGATTTGTACTGGCAGCATTGCTCATCCGTTGCTTCTACAGGCTCTCACGTAAGGAAGTGAAAACTCTTGCCGATGAGTTTCGCCAGTCTAAAGTTAACTGTATACAAGACTAGTATTCATATAATCTTAATTGGGTGCTTCCGCACAAGAATCGCTATGCACTTTGTCATCCTCTCACATCTAAGTGGATCTCACTGGGTATCAAATGCTGGGTTAATCCATAGTACTATCTGTATTTTGCCCCATCATTGAAGGATAATACGAAAATCTCTATTCGTCCTAATAAATGGTTCTTTTCCTGCAATAGACTTTTTTGACTAAAAAAGATAGCTCCTTGAATTCACCCATAACAGAACGTTGCATTTTTATATTTTAGTTGAATAAAAAAAGGATACATAAACTTGACTAATATTCCGGATCAAGATTAAAAGTTTAATGTACAAAAATATGGATCATTATTATGCAGTTTAGAAGGATCGGAAGTGTGCTACAATATGAATGCTCTCGGAAGACAGAAGTCCTGCAATCATCCCATGCGTATATGTTACTATTGCATTGTGAACAGTCAGATCATAAAACGGTCAGTTATCAGTGGAAAAAAGCTGTAAACATCAAATTACGTTATCAGCGTTGAATGCAACACCATAAATGTTACGTCCGACGTCACGAAGACATCGATTTAAAGAGAATAGAAAGTCAAGCCAAGTATAGAAAGAGCTTTATGAACCCTGAAGGGTGAATTTCTAACTTTTTACGTAATCATAAATTCGGCATCTGAAAGACAAATAACGAAGTGTGCTAGGGTCACAAAATGATAATAAACTCTGAACCTCATGGAGAAGTTAGCGATTGGTTGTAATTGGAATCAACTGGGAAGAAAATCCATTGATTCGTTTTTCGAGGTTACTACAAAAACAAAAGACTGAATTCGCGTAGAAGTCGAAAACAATGAGAAACATGAGAATAAGACGAAGACCGGGTGCATACAGTTAAATGTTTGCATCGGGATTTGTTGGAAGATGTAGAAATACTTTCAGAGATCCGAATAAATGGGATGAGATGTGTTAGATAGAACGTATGTCCGAAATTTTTAAAAAATCGAGAAATGATGAGGAACAGTAAAAGTCAACGAATAACTTATGAAGAATACCATGACATCATATTAAACAGAGTGGAGCTCCAGAAAAAAGTACAAAATCCTTTGACAACAAAGCAAGGAAAATGGCTAGTACATTCACTGCGGGAGCACATGAACCTTGATAAATCGACTGACCGAGCGATGTGGAAGGGAGACATGAAAAATGTCATGCTTAGAATGAGTATTTTAACCTCGGTAAAAACATCGGTAGCGTTAAGTGACCATGTTATGTAACACCTAGATATTTAACATAAAAACTCGAAGTGGACGTTGGTTATGTACATGAAGGAATGAAACGTTCTTTATGGTGAATCTCACTTATAATCAAAAACGACAGACTAACGCGAGTGAATGTGTTAAGAAGCCAATTGCGGGACTCGAGCCGACTAGATAATTCGGACAAACTGTCCAGCAAGGTCAGCGAAAAAAAAACGAGTCGGGTGTTTGAGGTCCAACACCACATTATCTGCGTATTTGATTACAAAAGTGTGATCACAAACCGGCATGAATACACCACAAAGTGAAAAACACAACGGAGAAAGTACTACTCTTATAGGGTAATGGCTATCCCTACTACCTACGAAATCTTAAGGGGCACGGGGAAGAAAAGTTGTCTGCTCAAATGAGGACTATTTCGTGATAACAACAAACATCGAAGTAGAATTGTAAATCGCCAGTCAACTGATCGCAGTAAACAGACGAGTAGCTGTGAACAAGCAAGCTTTTATTAGATGAGGATATCACTTCCTTAGGCCTACTGTTCCACGATTCAAACAAACAATCTATAACCTTGTTTGGAACCATCCAAAAGAAGCAGTCACCAGGACAAATCACACAATCATTGATTTGACTTGGATACATCTCACTGCTTGGATTTCATCACATCAATGGGATGTATCCAAGCCAGTTTAATCGGTAACATCTCTCTGTCTAAAGCGATGCTCACGGGAGCGGTGGCAGATTACGGCACAACACCAGGGCTTGCAACAGGTAGACTGGCAGCTAAAATTTCACTGAAACTGGCCCTATGGGATGAGTTCAAACAAAGATGAAAACATTCACAGTGGTGTGTGTGCTGGAGCAAGTGAACACAATGAAACGTCAGTTATCACTTCAGGTCAGTGTAGTCCGTCGCTAATTAAACCCGTCAGCCTGAGACGGGCTGTGTCCACTGAGACAAACCAGATGCTGACGAATCAGGCATCGATTACCTTCTCAGCTCCTCAACAAAAGTGACGGTCAGAGGGCCAGAGACAGAGCGAAACAAGAGTTTCAGCTCGTAAAAGAGAAGTAGAAACTGAAACAACGCACGCAGTGTTTTTAGATCGCAGCTATCTACTGCTTTTACCCCCTGTGCTACAGAGTCAGAGGTCTGAGAAATCTTCAACGAAGAGGACCCAATCGAAGACGAGAAGTGCCTGAATCCTGACGCAATGTCCCTTTATTGTGTTGTATTGTATCTTTTCCTACTCGTTACATGTTCACCATAAATAATTATCTGCGAACTCTCGTTTTCAGGGCATGGTATACCAGTCCCAGCCTAGTTCAGACTACTTCTACATGCCAATAAGCATTAAAAAAACATTTGTATTACAAAAAACATTCGATTTATTGTTGCTAAAGTCAATGCAAACCGGTAACTGAGGATGAGCTTTAACCATCTGCGGTAATGATGAAATAAAAGAAGTAATCAAAACGCCGATCGTGATACAAAATGGAAGCGACAGTTATATGTTTTAGAAGAGAGAAAAAAGATAAACTATGGAAGATTTATCATTAAACTTGAAATGTGAGAATAGAAGAAATCGAAGCATACATTATTATCAATGCCATCGTCGACATGATTTACAACAACACTGTGTTAAATCGTTCCTGGCGGTCTAGGATAATTCACACAGTTACATGTAGTCGATAAGTTCAATAGTGCTGATTCTGACGATCAGAGAAGGCAGAGAAGGCGACTAAAATGATGAACATTTATATGGTACTAGTGACAAGATTACAATAAAAGTGCTTTCTCACCATGAATAGGAAGTAATCAGTTAGTCGAATTATCGAGCAGAAAATGCGTTCAAATTAGAAACGAGTTTGAAACTGGTTACCAGTCACTGGAAAAATAGTTTAATTAAAACAGTCAGCCACAGATGAAAGTAACAACGTGTCAAACAAGACCAAGCAAGAAAGTCTTAGTAAATAAGCAATGATGGTAAAAGAAAGAGAAAACAAACACATTGTACATACAGCCATAGTATAAAATTAATCGTGGTTACTCACTGCACACAGCAAAAGGCACAATAAGTGTAAATTTAGGATCAACTTTCTACAGACAAAACCGAAAAATGTCACGTGAAGGATAGGTGTTCAAGATAGTGTAACTAATTTAGACATACGGAGGGTATCCTTATCCAGTACAAATAGGAGAAAAGTCAGGAGGTAAAAGGTAGTCAGAAATTTGCTCTGGCAAACATTGAACGTCATACACATTTGACCACAGCCCTTACATAGTCACAAGCCAATCGTTGTTCGTTATTGAGCTCACCATTAGCGCACATCCTCATTTCATCCGGGAAAATAAACCCGATTTTCATGTAACTGTAAACACAATTTCATTGTCACTACAATAAATTTCATCGAATCCGAGCATTTGAAAGTGCAACCACATAAGCGATTGGAATAAACAGGATCCAATTTGTGTATCTGCCAGCGGGACAACCGAATACCATGATCAGTACTCAGAACAGGTCGTCAAGAAACGTCCAGATAAAAAGACTGGGTCATGCTTGCCATAGTGGCCTAAACAAGGAAACAAGCTATATGCAGAATCTACGAAGGGCAAGACTCGTGTGTTTGATGCACCAGTAGTGAAAAGTTTATCTAAACGCGAAATCCGCGATTAATAGCATTCACACAACAACAATCAGACTGTGATCCGGCTTTGGTCTACATACTCACCAAATCCGAGTAGCATATTAATGGATGCATTAGAAAACTATCGCAGTTCCTTTGGAACAAAATGGACGTGCAAAAACGGTCGAAAAATGCCACATACACAACTAGGTCAAGTTCCGAAAAATTAACATCTAGCAATAAAACGCTGTCGTTGTGTTGTGAAACTATAATGGAAGTGTTCAGAGATGAATTTTGCCAATCAAAGAATGGGGAAAAAATGTTTACAGCACAAGGCATTCGCCGATACACGACGCACAAGGTCACACGTGGACTGTACACTGTAAATTGTCTAAACGCATACAAAGAGAAATGAAAGACTGTGATCAGGAGTACAAAGAATTGGATGGTAATCCGAAAGGCTTGACAAAGATAGGCATCCTACGGATGAAAAGATGCAGCCAGAAGAAAGTGATCCACTGAAGATATTCACAAGAGTCAATCGAATCGGAAATCGGCAATACTGACAGTATTAATTACAAGAGGATAAAGCACACGCGTTCTGTTGTTCATTTGCTTATTTTTGAATTGTGTTCATTTGATGTATGGGCGGGATCGTAAGTGAACTAAGGAAAATTGTTACATGTCGGTGTCTAGTCCAGTGGAAAAGGTAAGCATATTTCGCTGAATAGGCAAGTCAAACAGCGTACGATTAGTTCGCTTGGAACAAATTGCTCCGCAGATAATGTGATTAATTGTTAACCAGCTACATATGGCGTACATTAGCCCGCGTCAACATGTTCGACAAAAATACATATTGGCCTATTCACACCGACCAATTCTGTCCAACTCATGTTTTGGTCTATTGGTTAAATCCTTACAGACAAAAACAGCTTTATTGTAATCGACAAGTTAATTTTCAACTTGGATAACAATGCACCAAACCGAAGAAATAAACAGTTAGAATTGGAGAAAGACATTTGTATGAACTGGTAAAGTAAGCCAGGGAGAAAGAGTAAAACCAAGATGTTTCACTAAGTGTCTCTCTGGATGGGTTGAAAATCTGCAGTGTAGGGGAATAAAGACTAAAAACGTTAACTACAAACTGAGTTCAAGTAAATGAAGGAGTATCATCCCAACATTTGAGGAATTCACAATTAGGTTACTAGAAGATGACCAACACATGAGGTGAATAACAGAAACCCAAAGATTTCTTTCTTCTCTAGTAGAATATATACAATTGAAAGCGACTTAATGAAGATACTTGAAAATCAACATCCCTCTACACAAATACACACTATGAACGTACAAAAAGACGTAAACGCGAAAAAAATCAAGCGTTAGTGTAAACCAAACGTTGAGTACTCCATCACCGATTACGCTCGCCGATACACTTTTGTAGGCAAGTTGACTGACCACCTGCTCCTACCGTATTACCGCCACAAACTAGCAATGTACCATCCTAATGGGCAGATTTAGGACCACCCATTGAAACTCAGGTCCGCAATTGCATTTCGGCTCTCAAACGTAATATGGATGTCGACTCAGGTGATATCATGCTGGCAGTTTGCAAGGAATGAGGGAAGCGTTAGTAAAGGCATTGACGCAGTTGTTTCAACTTGTGTGGACAACGGATCACATACCCATGTGATGAGGTCACTCGATAATAATTCCCACATTTATGAAAGAAGTTCGGGGATCTTGCAAAAACCATGGAGGAACTAGCTTAACCCTTTTTCTTACTACGGTTTTGGCATCCATTATAATTCGTCGACTCACTGCAGCACGGGAGTCAGACATGAGAGACGAACAGGCAGGATTTCGTTATAGATAAGGATGTATTGATCAGATTTTTACTCCTCGCTAAATTCCGGAGTCATGTACACCGCCTGCCAACACTTGCCGTATTTCTCGACTATAAAGATGTGTTCGTTGCGGTGGATCGAGTCGCTTGAACGCAGAGGTGTACCTACTAAGTATGTGAACATGCTGTCGACGCATTATTCCCACACTCCAATTCAGGTTAGGGTTTACAGTGAACCGTTCGACCGTTTCAGCAGCAGGACCGGCGTATCTCATGGCTGTCCACTTTCACCATTTTTGTTTAATAACGTCATAGGCGAAATAGTGGAGGACTGTCTGCAATACTCACAAGAAGCCGGCGTGAACCTCCTGGTCGGTGGAAACTTGACTGATCTTGAGTATGCTGATGACAAGGTGTTGCTGTCTGACAACTTTCAAGCAGTATGAACAATTCTAGACGCTGTTACGCACTCTGCTGAATACCTCGGTATGTGCTGTACCGCATCAAAGTGCAGTGCTTCTGTAACACGGTTGTAAATACATAGAGTCAATGAAATCATGGAGGTTGTTGATTGATGAGTATACTTGGGAAGCTGCATTACCAGTGACGGATGTGTACGGAATTAAATAGAAATGTGTCTCTT
>JTDE01021177.1:0-30988 GCA_014338405.1 Paragonimus skrjabini miyazakii | reverse complement strand
TACACCGTCCAAACCTCCTCGTTTCCTTCATAATCCCACCGATGATTGGCTGATGCGGTCGGGACGATGTGATCAAGCGCACATTTTTTGTGCAGACAATTCAAGAGCTTCGTCATGATGCCTCTAGGGGCTAGCACTACATGTTTTCTTCCATCAAGTAGCTTTTTCTTTGCCCAACTGTCCATGCTGGGCAGATCACCTAAGTTGTCTGGCAAAGTTAACGTTTTCGCCTCTACCGTATGCTCCTTTCTGTTCCACTACGTGGATGAATTTATCCAAACTAATTATATATTGACACTATCATTGTGATTGCTAAAAGTAACGTGCGTATTGATCGCAAGTGTTGATATTTCAAGTTCGCTTACTAGCGTGAAATCGGTCAGTTTCAATTATTTCGGTAAACTTTTTCAAACTTAAGTTTACACTAAAGGAACGACGATAAAACTGGTTGAAAGTAGACTGAAATGACTCTGAACAGGCAAGTTATATAAGTCAGTCGGTTGGTTGAAGTATGGGTTACAGTGCTAATACGTTTATATCACTGACGGCTCATACTCTTTATAAATCGTTCACATTTTTGTAACGCAAATATTCTATTTCACCTAATCATAATTTTGGGTAGTAGACTTTAATTTTCACTGCAACATCAAACGTATATCACGTTTGCCTACTTTGTATCATAGTTATTACCGCGGAGCACTTGGGGCCCTTATTGTTTTTGACATAACCGATGAAAAGTCATTCAATGATGTGACAATGTGGTTGGAGGAATTGAAAAAATTCGTCGATCCCGATGTACAAGTTTTGCTGATTGGAAATAAATGTGATCTCAAACACGAACGGAAAGTTTCTGTCAATAAAATCACACGATTCGCGAGTAGTAAGGGATTATTGTTTATGGAAACTTCTGCTCGAGATGGGACGAGTGTTGATGAAGCATTTACTCATATTCTTAAAGGTAAGAATATATCCAGATGTGTCTGTGTTTGTGTGAATACGTGGTCTAGGCTTTTCTACTTTTTAACGATTTCAGCCTTTCACATCAATGATCCTATATGTTGAAACTCCATACGTATCAGCACAAGTAGCATTTGACTTTATCGAGTAGAGTAGAGAAAATCATAGCTAGACCCTTTGCACTGAAGGAAGTTTGCCATTTGCCTACAATCTCAAATATGTAACTTCGAGAGTTTGCAACTAACCAAGACCTACGGTTCCAGTCCGGATGTTCTTCAGACTTATGCAACCTTCTATACAGTTTTCTGTGTACCTTTGGTGACACTAATTTGTTGGATTTGTACAAAACAGGGTATTATGTATGCTGAACCACTCTTCCTTTTGGGTTGATCGGAGAATAAGTTATTTTGGGGATTATTGAATGTTATAAAAAATTAACGACGATGCAGTAAAGACACTGAAGTGTAATCATTTCACCAAGGGACGTTGGGACCTCTTGAACAAACTTCCTGACATGTATACGCACTTGGTGAGCTGTGAAAATGTGTTAACAGTTAGCCAGGGAAATTGTAGTGCGTGTTGTCTCACGTGTTTGTGGATTAACTAATGTTTGTAAACGGATGAGTAATAGGGGTTTTGATTTTCATACAGACTGAACATCATCCACAATTGGTCGTAGCTGTCGCATTCGCATAGACTTTCCAGTCGGCCCCTTTCGAAAAGAAGCACTAGACTCGAGTTTCGCTCTATTTGTCGGTGATGTTCAATCTACAACAAAATTAAAACCCTCTACTATTTATCGGTGATCAAAATACTGCTCAAGTCAGTGATTTCTGTGATTTCAACTTGGAGAGAAGTCCCAGTCGAGGGGTAATCGATTGGAGTTAACGGAACAGTTACTGTCTCCTATCGAGTAGATTTAGCAACCTGATCATTATTCACAGGCCATAGTGGTAGAGCGTTCACATATGATAATTCGGTCGTGCCTAATGTGAGGTCAGTGGCGCAGTGGTCAACACGGTTGCCACATAAAAGCTCGGCCGGAGTTCTAAGCCCGGCCGTGGCAGGAATGTGCACTACTGGCGTGTTCTAATGAGAACGAAACTCGAGTTTGTAAACTCTCAGTCGATTTAATCATGACCACATAATGAAACAACATGCACAACCACGGACGGATAATAGGTAGTAACCTATTCACTCAGTGCCATAGTTTCGTGCAACTGATCGACGCGTTCATTACTGCTTAGTTTGGAAGGTCTACCGGTGTTGTGAGCTAAGAACTCGGATGGCGCAGGAATTGTTTATTCAGAAAATCAACGAAGGGAGTATATTGTTCAACACCACTTCAAACAAAAACACTCGTTTCCACTTGGCACTTATCGAGGAACGCCAGATACCACGAGCAGAAGACTTCGATTTCATCACTGTCCTTGAACTATCGTTCTTGCAAAATCCTGTCCCAAGAATACTTGAAATTCTGTTTGATAACTGTTTTCCGCACAGCATTTTAGGTGTTGTGAATTCCTGAGCCAATCGGTGGATTCTCTTTTGAGGTGTATTAATGGCACTTATAATTTCCTTGATTGACACTTCACCATTATTTAAGGATGATCAGTAACCCCGTGGGATTTCGGTTGCTCTTTCAGCCTGCGAAAATCTTCAAACAATTCCTTGCACGGCCCGATAAGTGGTTGTTTGTATGCTTAGTTTGACTAAGTTGATGTTCTAGTTAGTTACCGCTTATAGCAGTATCAACCGAACGCGACTTCCATCAGTAAATGGTCTTTACGCCTTCGCCTTACTAACCGTTACCTGAGGGAATGGTCTGTTTCCGTGGGGTTCATGGGGAAATCTGACAACGCCGAAAACTGTTTGACCAACTGTGGCATTGATAACACTATACACTAACGGCTCAATCCCCTAAGCCATGTATTTGTGGATTTTGAATTGAAATGACGCACGGATTTACGCAACTAGAATGATCATGGTCACTTTGAACCTAAGTTGAAATGAAATTCACATCAGTGTTTCGCATACGTCGTTATCATTGACTAAATTTGGTCGTAGATGGTGCACGCCGAGGATAAATCGTGAGCCAACTTTTTATCGCTATGTTGGTCCCAGTAGATTGTGGTTTTCCAGCATGCCCGACCAAGCGGTGGTTGATGACGTAGGTAATGTTGGTCAAAACGGTAGACAGTCAGTTGGTGCCTATTCATCACGTCCCAATCTCTCACCTACGCGTGAAGGAGGTAGCCGCCTAGTAGTCCCTTTGGTTATGTTTACTTATATCAAAAGAATTGAGGCTAATTTCATAGTGCTAATTTGTCTCGCTGTCATTCTGATCTTTGCCCAATAGGCATCGATCAGAATACTATACTAGAAAACGCTTGACCAGACGGCGGTTGACGACACGTTCAACTTCAACCCAAATGATGATGGCGTTATCGACGATCATTATCAGAACCCATGTGGTAGCCCACATCTCTCGGTTACAAAGGCATGTGTGCGTCAACACTCGATACCCACGGCCGACTCATCCTCAGGGTTATTCATTTCCCCAACGCGCGACATGCTGATGAGAATCAGCTGGTTATCCTGAGTTTGGTAAACTCGCGCAATTCTATTCGTGTCGTGATGGCACGGCATTTGCCGTTCACAGGTATTTTATTCTGAGTGAAGGAGTTTCAGGGCCTTTTGCATTATGTGGTTCACAGTTTAGTATCAATAAACTTTACTGCTTTTTCTGATACCTGTATGCATTTCCATATACAAAGAGCGGCGTACTATGGAAACGTCAGATATCCAGCAGATTACGAACAAACCTGCCACCAAGTATTTTGAATTTTATACGGAACGGTCTTTTTTGTCATATTTTGCCCATTGAACTTCAGAAAAATGTGTCCACTTGTAATCAGATGATACACCGATCTTGTTGACGGAATGTCTACGACTCCCGAGTTGTGCGTCAGGCAATAATAGTGACCGGTGAACTACACAAGTGTTGTACACGTCTGTCACGACACCCTTAAGCTGAGAGATGTTGGTATATTGAACTTGAAACTTGGAGACGTGTGACAAATTCCAAACAACGTTGGTAACAGCAGTTCTCTATTGTCCTACACAAGTTATTGCTGTTCCGTGTTACTTGAGTCAATGTGTTTGTGTTCCATTTAGCGCCTAACACTATTAGGGGAATCTACCACAAGCATATGCTATTGTAATGTTCGTCATGTGAACGCCTAATACTGTAATGTAGTTCGCATCTCTTCGTTCCTACAAAATGTCCTGATACAACTCAAGCGTTGTGGACTGTTCGAAGTTGGAGTCTGGTTAGGATCTTGATTACTGGTTCGAAAATCCCAATGTCAACAAATTTTGTTCCACTTGTTTTGCCCTTCTCAGTAACCAGACGAATTCTTGCCCGTAAATGAAACTATTTAGGCCTATTCTAAGTATTTCGAAGTTCCACGTTCCAAGACTTGATAGCGCGGTAAAATGGTATTTAAAGAATATCAACACTTATGTTGTCATACAAGAAGTCGCTCACTGCAAGTTTTATGAAGATTACTCTTAGATATGTATATTGCAACAACCGAACTAACAGAAGATGGATACCATTTAAAAGGTGCTGTAGGATAAACGGAACTTGAAAGTTGGTCAGTAACATGAGTAGACTCATTTAACTCCTGAAATGATTACCCAATATCCTTTGAGAATGAGATATTGAAACCAGAATGTTGAGGGTCTTGTACTTGTTAGACGGTCAGATTTTGGCTGTTCTCATTATTTCCGGTTGTACTGAACCATCTTATTGTTAACGTTTGAAGTTGTTACTTTCTCATAAAAAAATCCAAACGGCCTACTTGAAACTATGAAAATTTTACTCACAAGACAGAAGGCCTTCTAGCTTTGGGGCAGGCTTTATGCATTGTTGGTGAGCACCAACTTGAGTGAATCTCGAATCTACCACTTCATTCCGAAGGAGGCTGGATGAAACGTCTGTATATAAGCGAAAGCGAAAACCAAGTGTGAGCGTTGTACACTTTATAGTTTTCATTATATCAACAGGGTACATCAGCCTCTGTTAAATTATCTACACCGTCCGAGGCTAAACGGTCTGTCTTATTTCAGTTATCCTAACACATTAACGCGTCGGTCGGTACACCCAGTAGTGGTTCTTTTCTGTTCGTTTCGTTTTTTGGGTTTAGCACGTACAGTATACGTAGACTGATATCTGTTACCTTACTACACACATTGGCTTACCATCCTTAATTCGCGGACCACGTAAGAAATGTGGATATAGAGTTCAAGTATTCGAACGCCAAGATTAACCCTTGTATCTAATCATGTACACAAAATAACTCATTCCACAAGCGATTCCCCTCTGCAGATCCGACGCAAAGTTACTGCCTATCCAATTTTACCCCTGAGCAGTGACGCTGATGCTCAAACTCAGCCCTTTCTGAAAAGTCAGTGTCGTGAGACATGGAAAGATGCGTGAAAGTTGAGTGTGGAAAATGCTTAATTGTGACAAATAGGCGTATGTTCGCTGTTAACATGCCCGGAAGAGCATGGCAGTTTTGAACGTCCCTTGTGTCGTTTATCGACCTACAACAATCACTAACAAAGGAGTAGGTGCCTTCTGTGAGCATAGAACTGGAGTCCCTTCGCTTATGATCATTTTTTGAGTAAACTTATTAAAATTATTCTATTCTTACATAACTTGCAACGATAATTAAGCCGTGTGTTTATACGACACAGGTGTGCCGTAGGTGACGGAGAAGTACAGAAGAACAAGAGGGGATTGAATGATGAGGCTCTATACGCTGCACGACGATGTTTAAAGTTGAACTATTTGAACAGTCGCATTAATAATCACTCAACTTCTCCGTGATACGTGACTCTGTATGTTTAAGACAAACATTCAGGCATCTGCAGTGTAATTCACAAGTACACACGTCGCGTAGTGCAGTACTTATTCACTGGTCCAGTATGAAATGCCGTTCCATGCTTGATCGATGGGCTGATTGCTCTCTGCGACTGAACGCGGAGAGCAGTCTTAGCGTTCGATAACTTAACTTTGTTATTCGTATTTCCAACTGGATATGGATAATGATCTTGGCTCTGGGTGTAGTTTGTTGATATTTCCGAACCACAATAATCTTAGGTCTTGTCTAATTCGTTCAAATTATGCAGACTGCTTGCCAACTCTGTTTTTCAATCGATGTGATGTACACTTATGTCCAATAAGTAAAACTTACTCAGTGAATCTTAACCATGATTGCGTGTGATTGACCTTGAGGTAGTGCTTATGTCATACATGACCGATTTATTCGCCATCACACCGAGCTATCGCAATGACGAACACGGACAGGTAATCCGGTGTTACGCGATGAATGGGGCAAGATACAGGTACATGTTTGCGTGTGGACACAGCAATGTTATCGAACTGTCTAAAAGGAGAGAAACGTAGACGGTTGTTTGTCACGCTCCAGGGAGCGGGAGACATTATTTTGATATAACCACAAAATTAGCTGTAAACCACATTGAGATTCCAACAGTCTGATTAGTTTAAACAAGTCATTTGAACGTTTTGATTATCATCTTAAAGGAAATGATAGTTTTGTTCGTATTTTCTGGTGCAAACTACTTGGTGCATGTCCTTCTTGTCAGGAATTTTGGATCTTGCAATGAACAGCTCTTCAAAAGAATTGATTCCACGTGTGCAACTCAATCAACTAACTGAGAAACACACTAGTGCCGGGTGCTGTTGAAGTTACCCAATCAATGCAGAAGAACCTGTTCTTGAAAGCGCCAGATCGATTCGTACGGATGTATGTGAAATGCGAATCAAGTGAAGATTATTTTTATTTTTCTATTTACTACTTTACAATTGTGATAATATTTGGTTGCAAGACAGCAATCTTCTTCCTTAATTTATCCTTAACTTTTGCTAAGGTGACGACACAATCAAGGTTCTGTTAACCACAATTTACTTAAGAGTATTTTGTTTTTACTTCGTATTTACTCTGAGCACAAATGATGATCATGATTTGCGTAATACGCGATACAACTCACACGAGGTGATGACGATCGTTTAGAAGCGTACGACGATATTTTAAGATTCTATGTTTGTCGTGCAGTAGATTATGATGACCATCTATAGCCAATAACAGTCTTCTAAGAGTCAATGGTGGTCTTTTAAGAGCTCAAGATAATCATTTGTGAACCTATAACGATAGTTTCGGAAATAAACGACACAACATCAAGCGACAGTGTCCAAGATTATGGGGATGCAAAACACTGGGGATGGGTCAACCAATAAGACGTGCAAGTGAGATAGATTTTTTGACCACCAAAGAAGGCGCCCGAAGATGTCTAAACTGTGAACGTGTGCAAGAGCGAGCAAATATGAGAGAAACCTTTAGTGACGAAAGTTGAAAATAAACTGTACAGTTGTGTGGGTCGTCATCTGAGATCATGTAAACAGATCAATAAACAGAAAAGAAAAATGGTTTTGTTAACATAAATTTTCGGACGTGCCCACAGATGAACTGTGGGTAAGTAGTAATTACACTGACAAGAACGATGGAACTAATTCAAAACAGTCATAGGAGATTGACAACCAACTTATTCTCTATTGCTAATAATTCGGTGAGTAAGTTTGATTGGGCTCTGGTAAGGACTGTGCAGACCCAATGAAATGAAGAAACTCACCCATGACCGCTTCGCTTCTTTGTTCCATACACAACAAAGGCGATGAAAACATTAGTGCATGCTTGGTTGGGGTCTTCTCATCCAATATGCGGGATCTCTACAGCTATGTTGTAACTCGGGGAACAATGTTACCGTAACTGTCTAGCTACGTTAGCTGTATTGCTGTGACCATCATGCTCTCACAAAGTGAAAACCACTTACAATCTATAAATGAATGGTGTTCAGACGATACTGATTAGATAGAGCGCGTAAGAATAAAACGAACGAAACACCACCACTCGGTTAGACCATCATCTGCACACTTTCCGTCATTATCACCATTCTGTTTGACCGTATTCCAGTTTTGCCTATTGATCCAATGAATCCCTCGCATATGTGTATGTCCGAGGATAAATACTGCACTGTTGACTTTTCTTGAATGTTCTGGGTATAATGGCACGACTGAAGCAATTCAAAGGCAGCGTTGTTAGAGAAGCTTACCAAGTACGTGAAGTCCAGAACCAGAGTCGAACAGGCAGAGTCTGTGATCAACCTTGTCAAACACTGTGACGGTACGAAGCAGCTTCTTCAATTCTACTGGAAAGTACTTGATCGTAGAAGTGTACAGTCTATCTCCAATTCCTATCAACGTCATGCTACGAACGAATGCCATACACAGGTGACTAAACCCGATGAGCTTTCAAGGAATCCATCTCAACCTGCACTGGCCGTCGAATCGCTTTCAGATAAGGAAAGGACGCTGCTTGAGGAATACTTAGGCAAGGAGAAGCAGATGCAGACGTTAGCGGAAAGAATTAAATTACTGAGTGGATTTTGCCAAATCAAACCGCATGTCGAATTTCTTAGTAGTGCTGAACAGTATACCTACAATTGCTCGTCATTGGCTTTGAATTGCACAAAACTGGAGGCATTATGTTTGGGCTCTAAATTCGGTTATCTGACGGTCGAACCTAAACGGATAGACATAAAAGTTAGCTTTGAAAATATAAACATCTGCTATAAGTATCGCAACAGCATAGCATCCAGGGGGACGGCATAACGTTGGTGGAAAGGAAATCATCGAAACTAACTCTCAAGATAAACCACACTGACGTGATTGACATAATTACTTTTGGGGAGCCGGATCGATCGGTGTGATTTGTCCAAGATTGTATGTATTCACCAAAGTTCATAAAGATGGGTTGTCATTACATTCGATTCTTGATATGAATAGTCCACCATCTAGCTTGATGGCCAGTTCAGATACTAGAACTATTCAGAACAGGAATCACTACATTTAGTCTCAAAGAAAAGTTTTGGTCTATGAATTCTGTCGACTTGGTCAACATCAAAAATCACTTGATGCTCTCCTTGGATGTCACGTCGTTATTGCGAAATGTGCCGCTTAAGGAAACGGTAGAATACTTATGTAACTGCGTTGAACAGAATCAAATGGAAGTTGGTGTTCCGCTTTGAAATTTTAAACCATTGTTAGTTTGTACTTACAATGTTCAATTCCCGTTCATCAGTTATATGTATATATAGACAAAGGTCGAGTAGATCTGGAGCCCTCCACTTGGTCCGTTACACGCAAACGTATCTATCGTCAAAGTGGAACTTAATTGGTTACAAGCTACAATTTCCTAATTTCTGTTATGTAGACAATGCTGACGATGTATCTGGCACAGTCAAATACATCACCGATACACAAGATGGAATTTAACCCTGCACATTCGAATATGCATTCAACTTGGGGAGAAGACGAGAGATTTAGCCTCTTTTCTTGATAAACCAATGTATCGCGAAATGAACGGATCCATTCAACGGTCCAGTACACTCTTTTCTCGAGTTTTGTTTCATTGAAATAGAAGCTAACTCGCTATGCTGTCAAATTGACAAAGCAAAAATGATATGCACGTCAGACACTACAGGCAGCGACTTATAGCCAATCTGAGAGATATTAAGTTAGCGTGGGTATCTGGGGATATTTCTAGACAAGATTATGTAGTTGAAAAATACCCAACCAATGATAGAAACAGTAACCTAAGAGCCAATTTTCTTCAATCTTCCGGTTAGTTAGTTAGTGGATAGATCAATCGCAAGTCATTAAGTTGTACAGTGTTACACGGATGATCATTTCATTCAGAAGGCGACCCGTATGGGTACCACATTTAAAAGGTGGTACACCGAAGTTTTCTTCGTCATTCTATATCTCTTCTGTCATCTGCTGTTGTCAATTCAGTTACGTTTAGAATACCGCTCGACAACTGTCAGATGGTATCCGCGAGCACCTTTCAAAGTGGCCCCGTAATAGTGTAAAGTAACTCCTCTTGAGTGCTATCAGACCGCACTTGATCGACACGGTTAATCGAATCACCGTTGATAGGCCTTCCCAAATTATTTACAAACTGTCCCGCATCCACTCTCAAGTTGTCAGGACGAGCATGTTATAGATGACAGAGGCGGTCACAGTCAGAATCAACAACCCTCAGCTGTGTGCCCAAAATAGATTTTTATTTACCCTACACCTCTTGTGACATGAACCGTCTGAACCCTATTCACCACTAACCCGATGGATATGTAATCATCTGCCGCTCAAGCGTTCTATCTGAACATAGCACACACACTTAAACAAACGCATCACTACTCTATTAAAATGTCATCTACATATTTCCTGTGACCGTCAGCATGTTACATAACCCTTTTCCGGTTTAATGAATCAGTTGTAATTGTATATGCCTAATAAGTATTATTGAAGACAACTGTTTACAACCTTGACTTTTCGTAAAAACTCAACACAATAACGGGAAGTGTCCGTGTATGAAAAAACGGGAATTTTGATATGTTAAACCGATTCAAATTTTTCCACCGGTCGACAACTGTTTCAAACAGTGTATTTTAAAGTTGCATGTGGGCATACAAAATTAGTCCTTCATTAGTAAAACTAGGCGATATATGGGAAAAATATGCGTTTCTCTACGGTTTCCCAATGAACCGCATAACTTATAGGATCCGGCTGACCTTGACAGTGTTATCGCGCATTAGTCTGAGGCTGGAATGCACGATCTAATTGCTCCAAAACTACGGCAATTAATAGCTGGTCGCGAAAACATTAATTAGACTGGTCTTCACGGTACATAGAATAGGGTTAATGATAAGGATAGGGTGAATCTGATACAAAGAACACGGTTCCGGAACCAGAATTGTGATATCCAAAACGACTACTTAGATATGGATCAACGCGGCATCCCAATATACCTCCGCACGTTGACGTGACCACAAGTTCACTCATTTATATAAACATGGAGAAGTAGTTCGTGTGAATTCGCAGAAAGTCTACCTGTTAAATGAATTGTCCACTCAGAGTCTGTTTTGTTTACGTTGCTATTGATTCCTGTTTTTCGGAGTTGGAACCAATCTTAAGGGATTTTAATTCATGGTTTTTGTATCAATTAGTCGTCGGTTTAATAGTTAACCGTCGGACACATCTTTAACGAAGCAGCTTATGGTACCGTTGACAGTATCCGTTGCAAAAGAAGCCTTGCCTCTAGTATGACCAGGGCATTATGTGGTCCCCCAACACTGAACGTTTTTATGGCTGACCACAATATTTACCTGCGGTTTAACCTTATACCGCAAACTTGCCCACCACTGATGTGCATCATTTCATGTCTGATTACACCCGATACTAGAATCCCGGGGCCTTTTTATTCGATGGGTTTCTATTCTGCGTCCTTGTGAAGTGAATTGAAGTGCCTGAGCAGAAAGTCCGTGTTTGAATCATAGACTGACCTTCAGCAGCAAACGTGGTAAACATGTGTAAAGATAGCTACCTGAGACCGCTTGTTTGTTTATTGAAATCCAACTCGACAACGTTGAATATGACCATCATCACGGTAAATTTAAATATTACTCTCGCAAAACTGTATGCTACCGTCTTATAGTTTATATAAATGAAAGGTAAACGTGTTACCGGTTGAACCAGTAACAATGGCCTTACCAGTTTTAGCCAGTTGCAAACCTGGACTACATGGGGAAGTCTACTGTTAGCATGGTGTCATTCGACAAAGTCTTCCATGTGCCAATCGTCCATGTGGACAAGATTCATCTCTTACGACCGCTGAGCAGCCGTATGATTACATGCTCATTAAGGTGCTGGATGAGGAGCTGGAAACAGGTGGCTGTTCTGGAACGAAGTCAAACTGTTGCCTGCTACTATTGCAAACTGAGCAAAATACTTAACGTAAAGAGTTGTAGAACACACCAGTTGTCCATCCAATTTAAAAATTGACAATTTCTGATCTCGTGTATCTATGATATGTTCTTCAAACGTTTGAAGTAAGAGTGTGATTTGAAACCAGCAGTTCCAGCTTGTACTTGCTCGTATGACACTTAGTTGTAAGAGGCGAGAACTGTCCCCTTTTCGTCCAAACAGCGTTGCCAATGTAATCTGTGGTGATCTGAACACAAGTAACACTTTTCTCACGACTGGAATAACGCGAAAATGTCTGATGAAGTGTGAACACCTGGAATGGCCTAGACAGTACAATATATCATCAATGTTAAACCAGGAGGTCTAATACACAGTATCTTAGGGGAATTCGTAAGGAAGGCAGTAGAGCGAATTGAGAGGGCCATTTATGACAGTTGAAGAGTGGACTTGAGCTAGTGTACGATAAGTGTTATTTCAAGAAATATACGGAAAATTCACTGATAATTATTGCCGTCACCTTTTAATAACCAGTAAGGTTCATCAGTGTTTCAAAAGGTCGGCGTCTCGATACACATCGGTTACACCACCAAAGTAGATCCATCGTGCCGCCTGATCACAATATGAAACTGCTTTCAGCTGCTCAAGTATGATGAGGCCGTGTTAATCACTGACCACAAGTCACCGTTATATGCCTGGAAGGATGCCTCAGCTATATTACACTTACCTTAGGTTTCTTAACTAGAGTCAAGGTGTTATTGGGAAGCCAAGTATAATCATTCACTTGTATTTTGTTAGCCACCCGTTGATTTTTTGTAGATGTCACATAGTTAAGGCCTAAATGTGCATATGAAAAGAAACCGCTCCCATGCTGTGCGGGTTTTGTGAGTAGATTACTGGTTCGCAACATCAGTTTGGAAACTAAACGGGATGCCTAGACCCAGTGAAGATTTTATTCCGAATAATGCAAATGAAACTAATGGTGCGATAGTAAGATGCCTGTTCGAGGGTTCGAACCAACTAACAGTTGCATGTAGCCCTCAGCACTCTCACCTGCGTCACTAAGTCACAGGCGACGGTTCATATAATTCACTTGGTTCCATGCCTATACTTCGCTGGTCGAACTATCGTGCTGTATGTGCCTCTAGATATATTCCCATGTATTGGTTCAACTAAAGACTAACGGAATATTACTCACATTTATTGCACCTAACGTGTTCCGAATTGGCACTCTGAATTCAGTTCATGTGGTAGTGAGCTGTAGATTTTAGTAACTATTGATTAGTTAAGTACGGAACCTGCTTGAGCTGAGTAATCCTTCAATATTTCGTCTTGTTCTTTCCAAATCAAGAGGATTACGCCTGCCCCGATAGACTACGCATAACCATGGATCATTACACGTTCTATACAATACTTATTTGATGCTTGATTGTGTGGTGAAAAGTTTAGTCAATATTGTCACAACACAAATAATAAACGACTTTGGTTCGCACACTGCCAATGTTTGCAAATGTTTGATTCATGTAAAACACGAAACACCTTAAACCCTTGGCGTAGGAATTACTGATTGATGAAGAACACGCTTCACACTGTAAGAAAAATGTGTGGAAAGCAGTTGATGTTTTAGCGCATGGCGACACTGGTATCAGATAATCAATATTACTTTGAAAATACACCACTGTGATGGTAAAACCGTAAACATTGATAACTGCTAAGTTCATGATCGATAGGTCGACGAATGGCTTACTAGGAAGTACATCAGTTATACACGATTACAGCTTTCTCATTCAACAACACTCTTCAGACTGTACCTTTGAAAATAATCAATGAATTCCAGTTTAACCTGTTACAGCTCGTTATATCTTATGACAGACTTGAGAAGATACACAATGGTGGGTACTCAAACGTATCGAACAACCAATTGGGCTTGCGCTGCCTGGTACCGACTCAACCCATATTTCATGTATAATTAACTGACTTGTTTGTACAAATGTAAGAAAGACTGTTGATAAACTGACTGTCGTCAGTATGTAAACAAAGTCAGATTTGCCTCACTATACGCTTTTTAAGTGTAGCGCAGACATCTCACATGCTGTGTCCATCAAAAAACATTGAAACGAGAACCATACGCATATGCTGTGATATAACTTTGACAGTCCAGCAAGAAAGAAAGAGATCACTATAATCCGACTCCGTGCAGCTAATAACCTTGGATAGGCTGCTCGCTGAGCCAACCATGGTCCACAGTTCTGCTAATAATATACCTTGACTGCTTCGTCGTAACGACTATATTGAATGTCACCAGAAAATCACCCTTCAAATCTTAAAGCCCATAGTGTTGAACACTTGTTACCTTCGGTAACGAACCCAGAAGCAGAACTTGTAACACCATACAAATCTCATTTTGTATTGACTACTTTATAGACTATGCATCAGTAAAATGAAAAATTATAACCGACGCCTCAGCTCCGCCTGTAGCTCGTTTGTTTCAACACGTGACGCACTAAAACAATTTGTTTTACTCTGTTGTTCGTTAAAACAAAATCATATGCTACGCCAACGTTCCAGCCAGGTTTGTCTGCTCTGATATTCTAGTTTATTCGGGTTGTCGATACTGATTGGCCACAGCCTTCTGCGAATCACTGGTTGATTTCTTATCGATGAGTTTGCCAAATCCAATCTCTTTACACATACTATGCATGACGGCTTGCCGAAGCATTCATGTGATTAAATCAGTCAAAACCAGAGCAACTTTATTAATGTCATAAACTATTTTTGAGTAAACTCGGTCTCAGACGAATGTCGTGAAGAACTTGAACCATTTTCACCGGTTCCTCGCAATGTTGCTATACAACGAACTTTTACAACTACCAGATCTGATCCAAACCCTGTACGAGTTTGAAACCGAACACATGTATTCAAAATCAATTTACAGTAAGGTTTAATCTGTCTTGTTTTCAGCCAATTTTAATCACATGATTCATTACGTTTGTCATTCGTTGCTGTGGGATAATATGCGTCACGTGTTTTGCTACCTGTTACAGAGTGCATGTTTGCAGGTAATCAGTGTACAGTTTACAAACAGCTACTGACGCCATTATCTCATCAAATTTCACTTCTGTTACACCTCAAATCAGAAGTGACTTATAGATTTCACGCGGAAACTGATCGTCTTGGTAGCTTACTTGTAACTCAGAATTGAATTCATTTCACCTACTTAGTACAGTTCGTAACTCCTATCTGATAATTTATTCGTAATACTGACACTGCTTATAGAAACCCAGCCATACACACATGTGACTGCACCCACTGAGTGCAAACTAACACGTTATTATGACATTGCTATTGTATTGCAAGCATGGACAATACTAAGACTGACACAAACAGCGAGGTTTCTATGCGCGACAACCTGAAGAAGATAATTCTGGTTCTCAGGCAGTTTGCAAAATTTTACAAAAGAAGCGTAGCAAGCCGGATATTAAGGGTTTGCACATCAGCATGGTATCTGCAACAGACAGTCGTTAAACAACATTAACAGAAAATACTAAATCGAAACACTGAACAAGTCGCGATGCAAATGGGCAAGTAACAACTAACCAACGTCAGTGGACGTTCTATGACGTAACTGTTACACAGTTGGTTCCTCAGAATACTTGCGAAGCCAAATAAGAATGCTCCTGTGAACCAGCCTATTACTTACTCGGAAACTGTTAATTGGCCGGGGAAATCTGACTTTGTTGCGATCACCTGCAGCATGAGGCGTTATCACACAGTAAGAGCTGCATGTTATCAATGAGATAGGTGCACTACACCAACGGTCGTAAAGTTAGATTTTCAGCCCAACGATACACGCTCGCTAGTGGTTTTGTGTGTACAGTCGTCATATGGGCTGGGCTGTTTCCACCCAAGGAGAGGGAACACCCAAGAGAAAACCACTTGAGGTCCGTAAAATCAATCTCCTCTCTATCCGAAATAGTCTATAAATGTGGCTTTTATGGACGCTCCCCTGAATGACATTCCTGGAAGTGTTAATCGGTATCGGTTTCAAATTAAAGGTTTTAAAATAAAAGCTGTGGAGTTATACATAAATGCCTAAGCCCCAACAATTACTACTTATCACAGAGAAAGAGTACTCGGTTGGGGATTCGCACATGTCATTGGACTAATGAATAATCGTAAGAGTGGTAATAAGTAGACAACCATGGATAGCTCACGTACAGTATAACATGATCTACGGAATAATGAAAGTACTGAGCACAACAGTCCCGATGTGGAAGTTGTGAAGTGTGTCGGAAATTTTGAAGGGCAGGATCGCATTGATTTGGTGCGTAACAGTAGGGCTGTGTTGTAGCTCACGTCCGCGCGTCTGTTGCTCTAGTGTGTTGCTGAAGCGTCCGCCTTCCGAGGCGTGGTGTTGAATGCTGCGTTGTGTCACGTGTCTGCGACCGCGGTCACTTGCGGTGTGAACATCGCAGGAGGATCACTTAGTAAATGCGCGCGTATGTAGCGTTGATAATCACAGTGTTGATAGGAAATAAGTCGATGTCAGTCCAGTAATTGAGCGTGGGACTCATTCTGCAGGGTTGCGTGTGACCTCTTGACCGATGCTGTCTGTGTGGGGGTTCGAATGACTTTATTCAAAATTGACACGTCGCTGTTCATGGTAAACCCACCACTTCCTTTCAATGCGTTTGTGCGTATACGTTCCCTAATTACATCTTTAAATCTGTCATATGCATAATCACGTCAGTAACCTCTCCAGCATGTCGTATCTAACATATAACGTGTCCGTCGTTGATACTCCTTTGACCCACATGTCAAAAGCCAATATGAACTATAAAACCAGCTATGTTTATTCAATCAACGCCCGATACAACGTCTGAGAGGCACGGTCTGGCAAAATGTTTGACACGGACCGCCCGGCATGGAGTGCCTGACCGGGTCAGTGATTCCAACTCTGTCAGCAGTGTTAGTGTCGGTGCCACCCAAGCATAATCTTGTTCATTGTTTGGTACACGGCCTTTCCCCCCGAACATTGCCACAACAGGCGAAGTTTTTTCACACATCTTCGAGACGCTTTGAGAAGAATGACCATTCACTGCTGTACAGCATGCTGAACAACACATCTTGTCTCGACGCCGCCCTGCGAGCTAAACAATATGCAATCTTACGATGAGAACTTTCGATCCAAAAACTTATACAGTTTCATCCAGCAAGTGAACTACAAGTTATGGACTACTCTCATATTAGCCCATCTCTCCGTCATACCCGCAAACCTTTAGAAGTTCATTCAGTATTCCGTAACAATCGTTTTTTTCGCGTTATCCGGATTTTGATAAGTCCTGACATCTTGTATAGTCATTGCTATTCACTTATATTCGGTACATTGCTATTGACGTACCATATATGTATTTTTATTGGCGTTATTCACCTTCTGATTATAAGTATCTTTTGTGTCAATATCTGATCACGTGCTAACCTATGACGTGCGTGAGTATCGGTCTATATGACATTCAATGTTGGTAGCAGGATGCGTAAGTGAATCAGAGCCAAAGACTGGGATCATTTGATTAAGTGTGAAGTGAAGGTACGACTGAGCGTGAGTGCGCTTAATCTCATGGCCGTCATGATTAGTACACTACAGAGTACCGACGCAGTATCGAGGAAAATTGTTTGCGTGAGCGGCTGTGCATAAATGTGTCTTTTTTGTGGTTTACTTTTCAAACATATTCACGCTGTCTTATAGGAAGCGTGCCGATAAGTAATCTTTTCATTACGGCAGGAATGTAACGAAGGTAAACAGAAAAGTCGCTCGGATCTGGAACTGCTGGAATTGTTGAACACCGTCTTCAGTTGTACTTAACTGAAATCCCAAGAGCTAACATGTACAAAGTGCCTTGGGAGCTTGAACATTTTGACGAAACGTTTTTCAGTACATAATGCATAGACAGTAGGCGAATGGGGGTAGGTTCTGTGATTGCCAACAAACGACCTTTGCCATGCTGCGTTTGTACACTACGGATTCCGTAGATCAAACGGAATCAGTTTACGAGATTGGTTGAATGGTCGATTTCTATTAAGGGCACAGTGACCTAAGATAAGTAAGCCTCTCTCAAGTCCCCGTTTAGCTATATTGGCTGACGCACCTGAGTGTGTTCAGGTAGTCGCATTGTCATGTGGTCCATTTGAACCATTCCATGAGAACAAAGGAAATCGTGCACACACTAAGAGACAGTATGAACAGGCAACACATCTTTCAATTGATTAAGCAGAATTTGTATGGAATCAAACCACTTATATTTCGACTGTAAAACAGGTCGTGGAAAGTGCTACGTTTAGACTGTTGTTGAAGGCACCATCTCCCTTAGATTACAATAAAACATAGACAAACACTCTGCTCGTCGTGAGCTGTTAGTAAATTTTTGTATTACTCGACATATACTTCTGGAGAAGCTGTTCCGACTAGTGGTTTTTAACAAGTAAATTAAATATAAATTGGCGTTCCTTCTCAAGAGTATCATTAAAGCAGATTTCCATAACTCTGTTGACCGGACACTGAATAGAATTTGATATCTGCCCTAATGATACAAAACTGTAAAAAAAAGGTATATTCCCTGGTCCAAATTAATTTAATAGATTTTCCTTGTTTTCATTTCACTTAAAAGGGACGATATGAATACATCTAGACAGGAAATGTTACCTACGGGTGACAAGCTCCACGATAAAACGGATATTCTTATAGGCTGACATAGACCACTCTAGAACTTCCATGGGGCTTTCCGATTCATTTGCTAAACATGTATTTTATCACCTACACGTAGATTACAAAAAAGAAATGATTTAATCTGCGTTACTAACAGACCATTCTCAATCCCTGCCAGAAAAATGTCACTTGATGTTTCCCCGATTGATGACCGCAGCTTTTCTGTCTTTCTGTCGATACATTCTGCCGGAAAACTGAAACCTGAACGTCCAGCGTTGAACTGTATGATAATCATTTTAATTTCCTTGCCGATATTCCCACGCTTATGCAAGTACTTGCTAGATAGCCTTCTAGAAATGTAACCGTCGCCAAGACAGTTATGAAACATGAGACCCAAGTGTAGTATTACGTTCACTGTCAACTTTTACCTCAGCGCACTGTTGTAGACTGCGCAACTGAATACTGATCACCCCGTGATGTATAGACTACGACATTTAATTTCTTTGGATTGGTAACGTGTATTCCTAATTGTCACCGCTTCCGTGTTTCGCTAGAGTTTCGGTTTCGCACTAACAGTCGGATAGCTAATCGTACTTTGTTAACTCTTGTCAACAGTGGTCTCAAGCGTGCACTCTATGTGTCTCCCAGTCTAGCATAGGGTCCTTATCTATCGGGCGACTGCGTGCATCTGTCCGGCTCCCATCCTAATCTGCAGACGGTAGGCGACGATCAGATAGCTATTAGGTTTGTTGCGAATGCGAGTCAGCCTGAAAAAACTAGTCAGAAACACACCGTTGAAAGTTACCTGTCAGACCTCGTGTTAAATGAGACGCCTAGTGTTACACTGACAATATAGTATTTATGATGCATTGGTCAATGAAAAACATAGTTTGTGTGAACGACAAGTTCGGTAATATGTTTAAAAAATGTGGCGATCAGATTTAATATCTATCTTTAGTTCACATACACTTGGCCTGAGATGGTGAAGAAGTATCAACAAACAACTTTCGTTGGCTGATAATGATGAGGTAGGGTAAGTAGGCCCTTGCAATCACCACTTATCTCAATTCGAAAGGTTAGTGTCAGAGTAGTCTTAATTTACTTCAGTCTATTGTGCACACCATAATTCTTGATATCTTCTTGAAAGTACAATTACTTTTGGTTTTCCTTCATCTACACCTAATCTGATGCTACCATACCATACCGATGAATTGTTGTGTTGGCCTGCTTTTGTTTATTTTTTGGCAAAGCAGACTATAGGGTCGAGGAAATTTGGGCTGATCGATTAGTTGCGCAGCAGCACCTTATTGAGATGAGACAACTTTAAAAGCGTTTACTATATGTGGCACTTTTTGTAACTGCAATTGTACAGAAATGTCCCATGTTGGCCGGTTCATTTGCACTCAAAGTCTGAGATTCCCTATATATAGAATGCACACAATGGTTGCATTCAATTCTTATGGAACAAGACACAACTGGATTGGGACTTGTGGCTTATGAGAATCACTGTACCTCGTACGTAGAAAAGGCAGTTAACAAAGTAGCTCGTGTATTGTAACGAGTAGACAAAACACGAGCAACTGTCACGTGTGTGTGTAGGCACAAGGTGAAGTCGAAAACAAAGATGAGTATACGCATCGAACCTGTTGACTAAACGATCACATGACTGGTAAGTAGAAAATGACGTGCACTCGCACAGGTTTGGCAGTTGATGAGTACCCAAGTGGGAAGCACATGCACACATGTGCACTCACAAACAGCGACGCAATCTATGAACGTGTATTGCGCAACAGACGGCACAGCAAGAAGTGCTACATATCAAGGTTATGTATTTGAGGTGTCGGAGTGTATGTTGTTCTTAACACACAACATATTTACCTCGATTTATCGCTTCGTTGATCATAAAGTATCCTTCATGCTATGCACATTATCTTGAAGCTCTCTAGGTTAACAATAATCCGCAGTTGGCGACCCGATACGAAATGCTGATGTCTACCAAAATAATGTGCCTGTAAGGCTCATTCTTAAACTAAACTCTGTCTGGTTTCGTCCTCGTCTACACACGCACTCGAACCAATCACTTTCGTGTAAACAACCAAGCTGGACAATGTTCATTTAGTTTGTTGAAAACCTAATCGCCTTACCACTGACAGAAACGCTGATACAATGAACGATATAACAACGGACCAATATGGTATACCTCTGGGATACGACATCATGGCTGGAAAACGCCTGCAGGGTTATGACTCCCGTTTTTCGTCACGCCCATGGTCCAGTATGGGACCGTTGGTTTACTACTCGTGACCTTGCATGCAGCACTGATGTCCATCCGCGGTAGGCTCTGAGTTCCATAAAACCAACGTATCTTTATAAATCCGTTTTTATACTATGGATACTAATTAGCTAATACAAACCGTCAGGTGTCTTCTTTTTTTACTTTAAAAGATTAATGGATCAATGATGAAAACAGGAAGCAGGAACTTTTGAAAATTCCGCATCACAATGTGTAAAATTCCACGTTATTCAAAGCCCGGCTGCAGTGTGCAGTATCCGAACTGAACTAATGAATGTTGGTTGAAGCGAGCATTGTAAAGTGATACACACCTAAAGGCAATAAAATGGTCAGGGAAAGCATTGTAAACCTTGCACACATGCATTCAAAAATAACTATCTCCATTTAAGTTTGCTATGCTGGGTCTCCAGTTTAAGGAAGTGGCTCCTAAATGTAGTATTATCTTGCTTGTTGAACATCAACTATCACGAATGATCGAAAGATCTCACAATGAAGAAAGTTAACACTAAATCACTTGTCAGCCGACGATACTCTAAACAGTACATGTTCAGTGATGTGAGTGCTTCCTAAGGCTTGATTTACAGTCTACCCTCTGCCTTAGTTACATACGTTGCGCAATCTCTGAGGCAAACTCCCACTTTTTTAAACAGGGTGACCAATTCAAAGCTCCATTCTCCGGATGCAATCGAAAGAAACCGTTGTAAGGAAACTGAAGCCGACCGGGATCAACCTGGTCCAAAATACATTTGATTAACATCAGGGTATCACTGATCGTTTTTCATTCACTTCAACATTTAGAATGTTCAACGCAGTGTGCGAAACAAAGGTTCCTAAGTCATTCTCTGAAAGAATAATCTGAAGCAGGTAACTGTCGAAGTAATACGTAGTATTCAGAAAATTGCCAACGTTAATTACTTAACACTCACTAGAGTTAGTTGGGCCGATTCCCTTGAGATCGACTAAATGGAATGTATTGGTCGTTTTACAGGATTGGTTAAATCTTATCACTGTCAAGGTCAGGCTGTATATTAACATAATCAGAAAAAAATGATAATGAGGAGACAAGTACAGCAGGAAGATCAGCAAAATATTTCAAAAATGGAGGCCGGCCAAACAATGAACGTTGGGGTACATCATGAAACCTAGACCTGCAGGTGGGAAGGGCACCATTTAAGCGCATGGAATACAGACGATTAACAACCATTTGAAAGAGATCGTCTCGTACTCCATAATGGAAGATATTACCGATTAAAATAGCATAGTCCACATGCGTAAATGCTTTGCAAATTTAAGGTGTATGACATTAATGCCGTTGCTCTGACCATCTGTTTAAATTCACTATTCTGTGTCTATCAGTAAGTTCGTGATACATGAACGATCCTTGTGAAAGTTGTACTATGCATAGCAGAAGAAGTCTCGAAAAGTTATATACGAGTCATACACAAACACGCCTAAAATTGTCGGAAAACCCGATTGCAAGGCGATTGGTCGCCAGTCACTGAGATAGTTACATTTGCCAGGCTTGAGAATGAATCTGATGTTTTAGCGTTTCCAACTGCCCTGTACTGTGTCCTGGGTGATGGATCACATAACCAGTAAGCTAAGTGAGCCAGGAAGTTATTAGGTATTTCCTTGGTTAAGCCACAACGATTTAAAAACTAAAAGACTTATCGGTTTCGCAACGTTTCTACCCTCTTGGTGAGCATTTATCAAGCGATTTCAATCAGAACATTTACGATGACATTGTAAGTTTTCTGATTGAAATCTCTTGATAAAGGCTCTCCGAGGGGATCGAAACGTTGCGAAACCGATAACTCTTTTGGTTTTTAACTCTTTGTGGCTTAACCAAGGAATTACTTAATAATGAACATTAGCACAACGCACAATATGTTCTCCCATATCCGTTCCGTTTATGGTTCGGAAGTACTAACTTTCGAGTCAGGAAGTTGTTCATCAGTATGACCTTGGGGGTGTACTGTCGGGGCCAGCAAAGTAGTCTTCAGGATGCCTGAATCTGATCACCACCTTTAAGGAGGTATCCACCATGGTAATGCCACCCATTTCAATGTCAAAACGAACCCAATGGACTGAAGGCGACTGCACGAAAAGGCTGCTGTAGAAATCAGTAAGGATACTGGCGGTTTTGGTATTAGAGTTAGCACGACCTAAGTATTGTAGCACTCCAGCCACTGCCGCGCGAGTTGACGATATAAATTAGACAAGGCTATTCGGATCAGCGACGGAGGTAAGACGTTGTTGGTAGTGGGGTTCGTGAAGTAGCCGGGTACCCGGGGTTTCCATGACAACGCATATTTTCTAGTTACCTCTAGATCTAGATAACTGTTAGTATGTTCAGACATGTTGCTTCTTCAGAATAATTCTGAATGTGCGACAGTTTATTTGGCTTGGAAACTTATTCCATTTAGTGGCTGTCAGTGGTGCAGATCCATTAACTGTTGCAGAAACAAGTGATAATCAACCTCTTACACATGTTATCAGCGGAGTGAAAGAAGTGGAATTCTTCCGAGACTGCCTTGCCAAGTAGCCGCATAGTTTTTTAACAATCATTCTGCGCAAGTTTCTACTATCACTAACGGGTGAGCAGGTGAAGCTTATGCCGTAGATAAAGTCAAATAAATCGACTCTATAATCATTTAGTCCGAGTGGTTTGGTGATTCTGGGGTTATCACGTATCAAATCCACGTGTGTAAATATAAGTAATCTAGCGAACACAAGCCGGCACACTACTAAATGAAATGAGAAATGATCTGTGAAAATCAGTGCCCTGATTGTATGGAAAACTAACGCATGCACTGAATTCTCAGGGTCTGCGTATGACAGCGGAAAAATGAACTTTTGGTAACCTGAAGTCATCCATCTGTGATATGTAGGGAAAGCCTGAGGGTGTCACCACTTCCAACTCAGATAGCAAGAATCCATCGTTTGTATTGCCAGAAGATGGAGGGCGATAGAGCACCCCACTAATCAGCGATCAGAATTATTTGGACAAGTTGTACACCAGGATATTTTCCCTACTGGAACAGATATTGAGTTTCAATTTGAACATCACCCACAACTGATCGCAGCTGTCGCATTCCCATAGACTTTCCAGTCGGCCCCTTTCGAAAAGAAGCACTAGACTCGAGTTTCGCTCTCATTAGAGCTCGTCAGTAGTGCATATCATCGCCAATGCCGGGATTTGAACCACGGACACGCTGTTCATGAGGCAACCGTGTTTACCACTGCGCCACTGAACTCACATTAGACACGACCAAAGTATCATACGTGAACACTCAACCACTTTCGCTTGTGAGTAATGATCAAGTTGCCCGGTCGTCTCGAAATGGAGACACAGTAACTGTCCTGTTAACTCCACTCGCTAACCCCGCGATTAGGACTTCTTAGACAGGTCGAAATCTCCGATCTCATTAAACCTGTTACTCATCAGTAAGATACTGAGTTGTTAGAAAGGAAGGTTTTGAGAGAAGTTTGGACTTAAATGGTCAATCCTCTTTTGTACCTCCAGTCCTAGCAGCGCAAAGACGAACCATGTCCTATATGGCAGCTCCAGAATCAAGATAGATCAAGCTTGCCACCATTTCAGTATTGTAACCATCCTATAAATTGCAGAAGTACAAATCTCACGAATCTTGGCTAACATAATGACATACACAGGCACGTAACAGAGTTGATGGCAAACCAGTGGGCATTACCCTGAGATTGTAGGTGAGATAGTTCCCTCACACTTTGACCGTGGGTGTTGCAAACGACTCCACAGGAGCCAGCTGCAGTAAATGTTTGGCGTCATTAAATCCTCAATAGGCACCACAAAGTGTATGTATGATAATTAGCTATTAATAAGTTTCATTCATATTTTGAACAATCGGATTGGAGCGGAATTCTACCAGAGATTAAGCGATGTCGACGGCGGAGTCGCTCTAGCTTGTGCAATGCCATCTGATGTGAGGTAAAAGTCAATTTGCAAAGTCACTGACAACTTTCGCCTGGTCATAGTTCTGAGTGCAGGATGTGATGAATACGTTGCATGATGGACGCAACACCTGAACAAACCACTTTCGATTATATTATACGGGGTCAAGCGACTTAATTCCCATATCCTCAGCAGTATACAGTTTTCTAATTTGGATGGCTTTTGATGAGTTACCTGGCACTCGAAAGATCAATGTTCATCTTTTTTTCAACCAGATGAGCAAGGATTACACTTTTAACTAACCATGTTTCCCTCTGTCTCAACTACCGGATACGGTGTCCTCGGATTTGTGTCGAAAGCTGTCTTGAGGTCTGATCAATATAACCTACCCTGCAAGAACAATTGAACGAGTAAATGCATTTAGACGAGGTCTGAACTGCCAATCTATCTTTGTTATACAACCAGAGAACTGAGAATGTGGTGAATTGGATACGGAATTCAGTTTTGTCAAAGGTTCTACTGACCATCTGGTTGAGACCATTTGTCAGCCATTCTGGAGCACTGACACTTTTGAACAGTATTCAGATATACACCGGCTTCTTTCTTACGTCCTACACTTTAGGTTTAGGTGAAGTGCCGATCATGTTTCCGGCGGTAAATTGTTCTGGTTAGCTGTTAAAATCGAATCCAAGCTTAATGTCTGGCGTATCCGATGAGCCAATTCTGTATTCTGTGTCAGTCGGGCAACGCGCTAGGATTCTCTTTTATGTTATGGGAACAGATATGGGAAAGCCTGTGCACTGACTTCCTGATATATTCTTTCGGTGGATCCTGCGTTGAACATTTCCGTCTATTCGTCGGTGTAAGCCAACATCTAGGAAGGTGTTCTGTCAGAATCAGACCGCTTGACCTCGTATTATATCATCGACAGATTTTGTCCAGGTAATGCGTCTATTATGGCCACAAATCCAACAGATCGGTGACCAACCTGCGTGGTTAAACTAATAAACAAACGCGACGCAATGAACCGATCAAGCCATCGTCAATTGATTGACCAGTGACCTAGTTTCTCAGCAGTAAGTCCAAAAACCCCATATATAATTGTACCGGCCTGAACACGAACTGCCAAAAACATGTTCCCCCCCATATCTGTTATCATTATCACAATAGGCATATTTGAAACATTTCGTATCCTGCTAATAGAACATCTTCCGTATCACTAAATAATTAAACCACGACCCTGGCTAGCTGGTTCATGTTGCAGCATAAAATTCACGCACAATTCCTAGGGGCAACCTGAATGTCCTGCTTTCCAATAGAATATTTAGTCGTGTATGCTTAACTCAAACCTCAGCAACTATTTAAATTCGGGCTTGTTTAAAAAAACAGCGACTAGATCGGACAGGAAAGCTGCCCAGCTTTTTCCAACATTACGACTGAACATGTTTAAAAAAAGGTCAATTTATTTTATCCTGATAATGTGTAATCAAAACAAAACGACATGATTATAATGGAGATGATTTTGCGATACATATCAATGAGCAATTCTGTCTAACCTGACATGCAGTTTTTATGTGTCTATTGTATGTACTGTTCTATCACATTTTCTTATTCCAACGGATCATTTTGTACAAAACAAAATAAATGTTCATCAACATTTCTATCCGGTTTACTTCAAATCACTCTACTAATTATAAACTTTTTCCGCAAATAGATCCTAATAAACTATTTGTTTATTCACACTTGGTCGTTTTGTACGTAACTTGGGTTCCTTATAAATCTCTCGCCCCTGTTTTTGAATCAACAATCAACTCGAATCAGTGGACCCTCTCAGTTGACATTGATTGTCTTTACTCACTGGATTATTAATAGCCTTTACTGTATCTACTACTAATGTTCTTAGTACTACCATTACTATGTGACACGTTCATTGTGTCAAATCTTCTTCATTTTCTAAAGATGTACATGAACAGTCGGTAATTTATTTCCCAAAGCGGGAAAGCATTTATGTTGATCTGACTGTATTCGTCCGTTTATTTAACAGTTTTTGTCTCGGAAACAATTTGCGTGATTCCAGTAATAATTTGAGTGTCCACTGCCCCCGAATCAATAGTTTTGTCCTTATTTCGAGAAGTGTCAACTTTTTCAACGTGTATCAGAAGATATAATGAAATCTACAGACTACAATGTGATCACAACGATGCATCTGTTGACACGTGCCCTGCATAAACTATTGGATATGGAAAGCATGCAGAGCTTAGTAGATAACTGACGTTCGAAAAGCAGGAAGTAATGGAGTTTTCTGTTCGATGACCAACCACCCGAAGATTATCAGTGAATATCAGTTGGCTAGGAATCAATCGCCGAAAGGAAACGTCCAACGGCTTAGCATTGATAACTTTATCTTTGAGAAAAATGGAATCAAATAGAAGATTTCTGCTTGTGATTTCCCATCGTATTGAAGATCACTTTACGGCTTACGATAAATTTTTGTCTGATCCAGTTTTGATCTTTCTAGATCCACCTCTGCAACTTCGACGAAACCTAAGTAAACACATTCTGTCCGAGCTAGGTTATTTTATTCTCCGTTCAACTTGCACAACAACCCGGCCACATTGTTCTTGATGTAATAGCAAATTTAAACCAGTTGCTATTTTCCATTGATTCGATAGTGATCAATTAAACAATGAATTACTTCAATTTGTTGATATCTGTGTGTGACCGAAGCTCAATGGAACATATAACTTTGACCAACTGAAGACGAGTACCGCATTGAGTATCTGGGGCTCTACCTCCAAAAGTACATACAGTCAACCGTTCACTCGACTACAGTTTCTGAGCAATGATCAATACGCGTGAAATATTAAAATGTACCACGCAAATCTCTTATCTTCTAGACTGCGCTTCAAGTGGTAGGTTCTAGGGGCGTGTAGTGACTATAATAAATAATATTTTTGACAGTCGCATTCACTTGTACGTTTTTTACGATTTTTAAAAATCTACTTTGGTTTCAGTCAAGCCATTAATTTGTACTATCCGTTCAAGAGTGAAAAACACAACTCGTTGCTTATCTCGCTAGCTTGACTTGCTTCTGGTTACACTCTATTTTCCAGGGTCGATATCAGCATACAGGGGTCAACGCGTCTAGTCTTAATTTTCATTGTCTGTCGGTTTTCGATAGTATGAACTGATTGGGCACTATTCTGTTGGACTGTTCCAACAACAAAACACGACAAAAGGTTCGGTTTTACTTTTACTTATGCCTTGTGCTTAACGATTCTTTTGATAGCCTCTGGCTTTCAGGAATAGCAGTCTCCTTCACCTTGAAGGCTTCGGACTTCTTGGGATCTTTTGTTTCTGACTGTATAACGTTCTTGTTCGCAACCTTGAAACTACAAAAAGCACTCTTGCTCTGGTTTCCAACACAGACTAGGATGTTCTTCTCGACCGCGTGGACGATTTCGCGATGGATATGTAATCCGAACCTCTGGATGTCGACCTTGTAATTAGCGACGATGTAGTTTTGTTGGTTGCAACGGGATACGCTTGCGGACCTTGGTGACCATAATGGCCGCTTTAACTATATAGATGATGACTTGGTGGCTGGCCGGAATCTTAGGCTGGGCGCTTTCCATTTCTTAGCTAAGGTAGGGGCAGGAACCTAAGCAAGTTGACCCATTCTACGGGTGACTGGACGGATGCGCAAACGGAGATGAGTTGTGGTTTTAACCCCCGGACGGATAGTACAAAGTAATAGCCTGACTAAGACAAAATTATAAGAAATGTACACTTGAATATGACTATCAAAAATATTCATTTATAATCTCTACAGGCGTAGTCCTCAGTGAGCTGATAGCTTTTATACTTTTACATAAAGTTTGTTCAAAGTCATTCGTAAAACACAACTTGGGAGGTGTGCGCTAACCACCGTGGTAAATCAATCAAAGATCTACATGAACTGCGAGCCCGCACGATTTTCGTGAGTTCCATATTTTTAATCAACTAAAATCAGCGTCGTCAAATGACAAACTGATCGATAACTGAAACATATGAACAGCCGTTAAGTTAGGCGACTAGTTGATTAGCTATAAACGTTGGTTAACAAGTCAGCTGTTTAACACGCCAGGTTCATGACATCGGTTGAACTCATGCACTTGTAGATTGATTCCTTGAATAGCTACATCTATTCCTTAAAAACGTTTGACCTAGCAATAGGAAAACAGAAACGACTAATTTTTGATCAATCTTTCTTACAAGATGGGCACACAGATATATGCAACTAGGTTATGGCTGAAACATATACACACCAGAAGACAAGTTAGGATTTGATTACTACGCATATGCAGCTGGGCTCTTGCTAGCATTCAACTCTCTGTAACAACATCCTGCTGGTCTGTCGGAGTAAATGAAGTATCTTGAGAAACAATTTTTATAGTCAAACAAAGATGAGCTTATGTCTGAATGATAATACCTGTGCATATTGCAGAATAGACCCCTCTCTGGAACGGAACAGAACACTGAATGCAATGATGAATTTTATCTTGGAGCTTGTCTCTGGTATGTGCCTAGCAATTGTAGAGAATCAACCTTGATCTTATGAGAGAGTTGGTGCATTCAGAATGGCAATCCGGTTTTGTAACCAATTAGGAATGTGGTCACTGACCGCAGTTTCGAATAAGCAATCAGGCTTCCCAATGTAGTGCTCACCATAATTACATAAAAGACAGTAAATTACTACCAATATTACTCGATCAGTTCGATACGAAAACACCGGCAGTTGCAGTGTTTATTGTTTCGCGTGAAGTTGAATAGCCTAGGTCTGTGGATTGATTGTACTCAATCCCTACTGTACTTGGTTAGTGAGCAGGTCACTCACAAATAGCAACTCTTAGCGAAGATTTACTTTGAACGGGTTTTGTTGATTTCGCCTCCCCAATTTCTTGAGGAACGGTATTAGGACGGACAATCCTAACTACGGACTTCAACTGTGAAGAAATGTTTGGGACACAGTATTCCAAAACACCAGTAATTGTCTGGATGTGCTGACTGGACGTCAGCCAACCAATCACGTTTCTTGGGACGTTCCTGAAAGGTGTTACGCCAGATGACGCATAAACCATGCAAAGTCGTTATGTCGCTTCATTTGTTCTCTGTCATAAGCTGGAAATTTTGAAGATTAATGGTCCGAGTTTTCTGACAGGGAGGATTTCGGAATAAACAATTAATTGCTGAAATAACAAGTGCAGTGAGCAGCTGTTTATTTTTGAAATAGATAAGGGAAAATGAGTTTATTCATGTAACTTATAGTTAGTGCATTTGCTTCTTGCTCTTCAAAGCAGTATATCTACCAATCCATGTTGTCCGCTATTGAGCAAAACCGCGGAAATAAGTGTACTAACCATTACAGTTTAGCTTCCCACAGTGCTCATTTTACCGATAAATATTTTTAAACTGTTGGGTGACCATAAAATCTTTTACACCGTGTATTCTAGCTATTCTTATCATGTGGTTGCGAAATGGATAATCGGGTTGGTATCCTGCAACATGGCGTTTTGTATTCCAGTGAAGTGAATCAGTGCTTTGAACCACTGCTCAACTAACTCTAAGATTGGCCTTCGGACTTTTGGAAGGAAATTATTACAACTGCTCCTAGCCAACCTAGCCGACCTATACTGCTACCTTGACGAGGTGGTCGGGCTTGTGTACTGTTCTGATCCGGCGGGCTACGCTGACTAGGACTTCGGTTCTTCCAGGTGAAACCTTGTCAGACAGGCCAAAGCGGAGCAGTCAGACGAAAAGCAGTTACACTCATAAGATTGTATGTCGCACTACTGATCGCATAGGAGTGCTTAGGTAGTGAGGCACGATCCTATAGGCATACAGCAGAACTATTTTCATAGTTGCGGCACTACTATCTTCCGTATCAGGAAGAAGGGGGTTAGAAAAGATACTCTCAAACAAAGAGCACTCCGATCGCCCAACGGTTGACCGTGACCGCCGGCGTATTATCCAATACGGTGGAAAAGCATTTGTTATCTTTCAAAGGCCTGATGTAGCTTCGAGTACATCCACTGCGCGCAGCAGTGCTCAGAATGAGACATAATTGTCTTATTTAACTGCGCCCTCGGGCTAGGCAAGTCCTTCACTACCAAGTTACTCAGACTCTTGAATCATTGGCTCCGGGTGGGGTACCCC
>JTDE01021176.1:6379-23307 GCA_014338405.1 Paragonimus skrjabini miyazakii | reverse complement strand
ATTCTTTCAGATTAAAATTTTCTTCTCATAAGTTTTGAACATTAAAAACAGCAAACAAAGAAGTGAAACAACAAATGAACACTTACTGTTTTTGTGAATTTCCCATTTTTATAGAAAGGCGGGCTAGCTCCTACTGAAGGCTGTAAGTCACTTTGATAGGAATTGGTCAGCTCTCCATATCCAGTGCGATATTCACACGGAAAATTGTCATATTCCCGTGTTGGTTCAACCGGCGTATGAACAATAGCCTGGTAGTTCGTTGTAGGCGCATGAATTTGATATGGTTGCAGTGGGGTCAGGAAAGAAATCACCTCCCCGGTTCGATAAATCGGAGGTAAACAAGGTGGAGGATGGCCCGACAGAGCCGAATTATCATTTCGGATGGTCGATGGATCACTGGGTGGATTGAGTGAACATGAACAAGAGTCTGATGATGGCATTAGGTCGTCTAAATCCGTCTCCCTGGCCCGCATGGCATTGTTGACCTCGTATTGCCAACGTGTGATTAATCCAAATTTGTCTTGCCAAGCTTCAGGATCCGTTGTGGCCATGTCATCGGTCTCAGCTTGTACAGTTTCATATGCTAATTTGGGCTCCTGTAAACCGAATTGCTGATCAGAAAGTAATCTACGATCCTCTGGTGTAATTTTTACGTCCGCCTGTTCTTCTCTAAATGGTTTGGATTGCCACAAAGAGGAAAATTGTGTATCATGGTGCCGCTTCGCCACGAGGGCTTGGACATGCTGTTCGTAACGTTGAGCCGCTGAAGACAAGACAGTTGCTTTCACTACCGCTGGTTCAATTATTGTCTCTGATGATTTGGTCAAACCACTTATGGAATCCGCGTTCTGTCCTTGAGCAAGCGATTTCTTATAAATACCTCTACACCTATTTGCTCGCTGAACCGCAACACTAGCTTTGTCCGCATCACAATCGGTAGATTGCATTCTGATTATGTTTGTAGATTGTACTAAGACTTGTGGTTCGCAGTTCAACTTGGGAACAGTCGTTGCGGACAGTGACCTAACATGTCGTTCAACATTATTGTCTCGAAAACCATTAGACAGTCTAAATTCGTTTGTTCCAGGACTGGGAACTGAATGAAAGTCATGCCGTCCTGAATCGACTGACAGACCATTAGTTGTTCCGAGATTCGCTTGGCCTGTGTATGTGTGGACAGTGACACGTCTGCGTAACCTCGAGGCTGTGAATTTCGCAGCTGATTCAGTGGGACTAATGCTGGGAAGCTGGTTAAACAGCGCTGCCTCCTCTGATTGGTCAAACGTTCTATCTTCAACGCCAGCTGGCCGCTCGCGCACGGCAGTCTGTACGGCAAGTGTGTGCACTTCTTGTTGTGCATGCTGCGCGATAACGTTTCCGAGTGGTTTAACCAACAGTTGCGTTGGGTCAGACAACCAGTCCTGATTGGGAGACGTGAATGTAGGTGACCTTGAAGCACGTATACGATGGCGTTGAACGGTAATCGACAACGGTCGCCTTGTCATCGCTGGGGTGCTAATGTTCCTTGATCGATGGGGCTGGAGGGTATCCGCTTCCAACTGCATCTGTGTCACCGGTAAGAGTTCGCCAAACATGTTTGTTTTCAATTCCGTTAAGGCTATGGAGTTGATAGTTCCAGGAAATTCCTCTGTCGGTGTTCTATTGTCGCTTAAAGTGATAGTGGAGCTGGAAATATCACTGATTCGTGCAACAGAATCAGTACTGATTGATCGCTGAGGTTCGTCCGTTTCACATGGTAGGTCATATGGAGTCGATTTCATGTCTCCTCTGTTGTGGTTAAAGTAGGTAGCAAGCAATCCGCTAGCTGGCATTAAAATAAATTCGTCCAAAGAACCGATGGTCGAGAAGACTTTTGCGTCTCTTTGTTCTTTTGCCTTATACGTTCTAGAGGCATTTGTCGGGGCATGTAACAAAGTACCATGCGTTGAATTTTCACCATTCGTCTGAGAACTCGAATTTGGTTTCGCTTTATCTGAGGCTTCGAGCTTAGAGTAACACGTACCGTTCATTCCCGAGGACTTTAAACTTGCCTGACTAGACCGACGAGAAGGATTAAAATAATGCTCCCATGCGCTTTTGACTTGAGCTACTTGACCGGCATTGGGGCGCTCGCAAACGGACCAACGTTTGTAAATGGTCTCCGGACCAGTTTCCTTATTTTTGCAGTATTTAGCAGGTAGTGAATTGTTTCTTTCCGGTAATGAGTTGTGGATGGGTTCGAAACATTCTTTGAAATAAGTCTGACGCACGTTTGTAGGAGCCGGAATAGCTTTATTTGACGTTAGTGAGATTACATGTTCGTCATCACTATCCGTGATTTCGTGACCATTGGCCAAACATGTGATCACCTGTTGTAATGTATCAGTATCATCACAGAGGCTTAACACGCTTAACTGATTACGTACCAGGTCTGTAAGCAAACTTTCTTGACTTTCACTAAGTGAAACACAAGTCGCAATTTTTCGGTCGTGGTTGGCTGACTGCTCTAACTGATTGGACTGAAACAAGTTTTCAAACTCTGAGTGTGTGACACTTTCAGCAATAGTTGGTGGTGATGACGGATAAGGAAACTGTTGGGACAGCTTAGTGTCGTGGGACCGTGAATGATTTTTCATGCTGTCATATATACAACCATTAAAGTTGCCACCTTCAACGAACGATACTTCAGCAGGCAGACTGATTTTCCTGTTACATGCTAGTGATCTGGCCTCAACAGACTCACAGGCCGTTAACGTGGAAGGAGAAGCAGCGGACAGTTTATCGGATGAAGAGTCTGCTGGAGTTGACCAACAAGAGGACAACGAGAATCGCTGAAATGGAGACAAATTTCGATGTTGTCTTATACCGAGGACAACACAAATAACCAATGAGAATAAAAAACACCATTTTGTTTGCAAAGCAGAGAAAATAAATCAATTTACAGCCGAATGGTAATGTATCGTGAGATGGCACACGGAAATGGAAGATAACACTGGAGTGGTAGATCAACCGGTATCATAAACCAAATCACATAATGGCTAAAAAATGAACGTGTTTCACGCATCTATCAAACACCAAACAGGCCAGATCGATGAAGCGCTCAGTTGGTGCGTACGAGCCAATCTTGCCGAATACACCACAGTGGTATCTCGTTCTCGCTTACCTAACAATATGTTATCTCGCTCTGTAGGGTTGGTTGAACACACTAAGATGAGCGCATAGTTAGCAGCATCCAGGCCTGTACTAGGCAGACACCTTGACAGAAGCCAAACTACCTCTCTGGAGGTATAGCAGTAAAGATGACTTGCTCTAAACCGTCTACGGTCCCACCCACATACACAATGTACCTCTGAAGGAACGAAACCAGCAGAATTGTTAGTGGTGGATGTAATACCATAATTAACCTAAGAGGCTTTGTCACGTGACAAGCTGTTGTGAAGCGCAACAAATAAGGGTGAGAGAATCATCAAAATCCAAGCTAAATATGATATGAACAATGATGCGATGTGGGCCAATTGCAAGCATAAGAATGAATGCAGTTGGCTGAATAGTAGAAAGTTTACTAGAGTTCACTTTCAATTCTGGCAGATGAAGCAGAAAAACCTCAAAACATGCATACATTTGTTCATGTCACCGTTTTCCGTCACAGTGAAGTGGAGAATTTAAAAACGTGATAAGAGGTACCGAGGGGAATGAGGCTAATATGGGAAGTGCGGTATGCGCGTCAAGGCTGCCTGTATGGCCCACACTCATGCTGAGACTCATGCTGCGTTGTGGTTGGTCGAGCCTTCAAGGAACAACGACTCATTCGTACACGCACATAAGAATGACGCTGCCACTTGCAAATGCGACAATATGGTTTGTACTACTACTGAGTCACGTGTCCTCTCTACCATTGTCACAGCCTGTAAGGCTTACTGTTGATTACACCACTGATTACAACACTGGTGTTGCGGGCAAGCATATGGATTGAATAATACCAACGAGTGCTCCATTCGAGATAACACTATTTGTTATGAGGTCCCAACACACACTGCGCGTCAGATTTAGCCAGTTAGGTTAGTTATCTTTGACGAACTCCTAGTTTTCAAGATCAGCACGGACAGCAATATGGCGCAGTTCACAATGTTGTTAGACTTCTACACAATCGTGACAAGAAACCTAAACCCTATGTTAACGATGAGAGAGGGTGGGAACAGTTTTCTGAAACTTACATATATGAACCCGACTGGGGTGTACACAGCGTGAAAACAAACAAACAAGTTAACGGTGTAAAAAATTTATAAAAAGGTTTTCTGGTTGCTTTTACTGTGCAATGACTTCTCGCTTCACAAACAGCTGCGCTGAACAACAGCACCACCAACATTAATGAACCCAGTTTACCGCCATCTGTCCTAACATCTCCAGCCGCAGATTCTGTGAGTCCCAATGGTCCTAATCTGGGAGACAACAGTTAATTTCAACGATAAACCCACTCAAAGTTAGCAATATTTCTTTATGTCGTCTAACAATTTATCCCTCTAATCATACTGTTAACAACTGGCAAAGAACGCTCGATATAACAGACGATTAGTTAACATGTTTGTTACGTGACCAAACCACGTAATTCTGCGATTCTTAACGAGCGAGCGAATGAATTAGTTTGACACTCACTGCCAAATATCCGTCTCCTAACCTCAGTGTCACTTGGCAACTGATATCACGTGAGCAAAAACGTTATCTTCTGAACAACTGGTATTTTTTATCCAATTGTTCAGGACCAGAATGACCTAATTTGTATGTGGTGAAATTGGCTAACCAGCATTGGCCAGCTGGACACAAAGGCCTCACTCACACACCTACTGGTCTTATTCCTTCGGGTTTACACCGGATACGTGGTGTGTGAGTGGAACTGCAAGTGGTGCAGGGCAAGCCACTTGCGGTGATGGTTTAAAGCGCAGGCGTCCTTTGGCTTCGGTCACTGTGACAGGCTAATCCGTTTCGGATGCCGCCAACCATGTGGTAAGATCGCGTCCGCTACAAGAAACACGTACTGTTTCATTAGTTAACCAGTTATCGCCCAATCGGTTTCTCCGGAATGGGCACGGGCAAACTTCGCGTTACACAGGCCATCGTCCATTCAATGCAGATTCTCAAGTGTTCAGAGCAAGAAGCCGATAGAACGAATCCATTTAAATGAAAATCGTAGTGTACAACGGAACACCTTTGGTTGTCATAATGACTCTTTCACCAATAACCGGAGTTCTTTGCGACATCATAAACGATGCATGCCGGTACTAAACTGTCTTTCACTTTTCATGTTGGCATCATCACAACAAACCATCCCGGTTTTGAAAACTGTTTGCAATCTCAAAGGATCTACAACAGTAAGATTCAAGCAGCATTGAAGTAGGTCAGTGCAACTTGTAAGACGCTGGGTAGTTTTCAACCATTCCAGCTTTCTCCAAAGGAACTACACGTTTTCGACTAAATTATATTATAGAACGGTCCATAATGCATGGACGGAACGCAGTCTATCCAATGAAAGAGATGCAATTCAACTCAATAAGAATTAAAGTTATTTGATTTCACTAATCTGACTGACTAAGAGGGATTGCGTTGCGTCACAGATTTTAATGAAATTATTGTGAAAATGTTGTACTGTTTGACAGTTCCATTACGGAGACATATATATGTGTTTACAACACATCATTGATCAATCTGATAACCCAGAGCAGAGGTGAAAAACAAGTAGGGATCGTGATCATTTTTATAGTTTATATAACATCCAGGTTATTTTCCAGTCCGTCTGATGAACCCCACTTACAGCATTAGAGAGACGAGTTAGGTATTGCAAAAAAACGGTTTTGAGATTATTTTGCTAAATTATCTTAGCCAGTGTTATTCAAGTGATAGTGTACTCATGAGTACTTCCGTATTTCTCTCCGTAATATTTGAAGATGAATTTGAAAACCACTTTGGTTACTAATTTCTGTTACCTTCAGTGTTATGTATTTCCTAAATTTGATGACAACAAGATACTACAGTCAAAATTTTGTCATTTGTATACACCATAATTCGAATGCTGAAATAAGCTCAATTTTCATGTCTTGCTTGTTGGAGAATTTGAGTGTAGTCTACGCTGAATTTCGACAAGATACAAACAATCAAATTGTATAGTATTAGTAAATAGTAATAAACATTTAATCATTCATTCGAAACAACCATGAACTTGAACAGAAGGTGCTGTGGCTTGGGCTACCATCCACCTCAACAGTGACGCTGAATAGACTAGAAGAAGAAAACTCCACTAAAAAAGTTAAAATCTGATCAAAAGAAGTCCGAAAAGAGGAACTAAAAGTAGTACGCATGCATTTACGCCGTTAATTGCAGCAAGATGTTACCTCCGATTGTGTGAGGCCGAGTCAGTCTCGCAGACCTCTGTGTGACAGACCTACACGATGTAACGTTTTTAACTCACTACCGTCTGCTTTCGCTTCCAGCTTTTTTGGTAACTGATTAACCTCTTAGTGCACTATGGCAGCGAGCTGTAATACTGGAACAAAGTAGGCACTTTGAGGTAGAATGATCATTGTAAATGAGTCGTTATGAAGTAAGACTTTCAAACGTGTCTTTCTCTAGGAAGAACGGTCTAAATGAGCTGTCCAGCTAGTCAAAAGCACGCTCTTTCTCATTCAATAGGTTCGAATGCACAGATTTATCTTCCCCTTCTACACAAAGCCACCACCAGCAATTTTTGAGAATTGCCTTCTAACTGCAGGTTGAAAGCCGAGCTTTTCCAACACCCAGTCTGTAAATAACGTAGGTCTTACATTAGACCAAGAGTTCACGGCATAACTTTGTGATCAATGTAATTTACTAAAGTGAGGATATTCTCGTTTTGTGTTTTACATATAAAACCTTATTCAATTCCGTTTAGTAATACGCACTCCTGACTGTGATGTTCTTCACTTCCTTTCCTGGTCTTCTGAACAAAGATATCTGTTTATTTTTTCTAGATGCGTAAAGATTTGTCTTAATGATATCCGCCCTCCAATTCTCATTGAATTTCTTGTGCCTCGACGTTTCTTAACAAATTTTTACAACCTTACCTAAGCCTACTTAAAAATCGACTTATAAACCGAATTCCACACATAATCAGTGACAGATTTTTCATTCGTATAAACTTTCTAGCTGACCCCTTTCGACAAAGAGCACCTCGGAAAGCACTTGACTAAGGGTTCGCTTTTGCTAGAACTCATCAGTAGTCCATATGCTTGAAACAATCGAATGTGGATGGGAAATAGTTCGGTAGTTCTAGTGTGAACTTAGTGGCATTGTGAACAACTGGGATGCTCCATGAGAACGTAGATGAGACGTCAACTAATAACGAGATTTAACAACGGCGAAATTCCTACAAAGTACTTTCATCGGAAGGAACAACCGAACAGCATACCCCAATGAGAAAGTTACGACCAAATTGGAGTGACTTTTACGTTACATCAATCATATCTTGCACTATTTATAGGCGGCAATATATTAGCAGCACTCAAATATGTGACTCATCTGTTACCCCCTTTTCCCATCTAGCACGATTGCTTATTGAGTCCAAAATGTTGCATAGAAATTGGTGATATAAAGTAACTAATAACTTTTATTCTCAGATAGAATTTCCGGCCAGCTTCCTTCAAAATGGTTCGACATACTGTGTCTGAGAAGGACAAGGTTGTATAACTATTGGTTATTTACCAACTGAGGTGCTTAAAGCGATTTGATGACTTGACCTGAAAAATCAGCAAATAAACCGACCTCAATTGCGCTTGTTAGAGGATGTGAGTCAATGAAGGAATACAATTTGAAACTGTGTACACGGTAGCTTCAATACAGTCGCTATAGATACAGTAAATAGGTAATCTTTTTTACTATCTCCGGTGACAAAATAAATGTAGAAACTGTAGGATACTGATAGTTTCAATCGTGGCCACCTCTAATTTACGAAGATTTTCGTAATCATTTGTCTCAAGTGCCAAGAGGTTTGAGGCAAGAAAGTAGAAAACAAGCCTTGTTTTCTGTGTTTAGTCAGCATTGTGTCAATAAGAGAAATGATTTTCAGATCGTCCATCGACTGCCACGAAATCCACTCATAACAGTGAGATTCGGAATGTTGACCGTAGCCGAAGACAGTGGTACCCGATTTTTTAGTCTCGACATCTGTTATCAAAATATGTCTCTGAATAAGGAAATGAGAAGACGTAAATCACGTGATGTTATCCAGAGTAACATTTCGTACATTCTGCTCATATATAAAGAGGTAAGCAATTTTAGACATTAAGATAAGGTTCAACAGGGCGGAAATAATGGCTGAAGGAATTAGACAGACAAAGAAAATGTTTATATGAACACTTAATCTCCCATGGTTTACGATTAAACAAACCCACACTGTGGAGTAAATTTTGCGTGACTGTCAGCAACTTCATAGTTTGCAATCCGTATAGTCTTATTTTTTCACCCAACCGGTTTAATGTTTTCATATTTACTGTGTTTTAATTTTGCCTGATGATTGAAAACAGAAAAACAAACTTTGAAACAGTTATGTCCCCGAATCAATTTAGAACACGCAAGTAGAATTACGTAAGATGTACTCTGCAGAGACATTTTGACCGACCTCCTCGGTTACGATACACGGACTATGATCAATTAACATGTATCAATTTAAATAAGTGTAAAATAGAAATGAGTCAACAGCTGCGATAGAAGAAGCACACAGTACCAGTCACGTTCGAATGGGCCATGATTATTTAGAAAACAAACGAACAAAATTCAAATTTCAAACTGGTCAAGTAAGAAACTAACGGTGCAGACAATATCGGTCCTACAGTAAGGCACACGGAAATAAACGGAAACTAATAGGCAGTCCAACATAAAGCTTAAGGTAAGAGAAGGAAATGAACTTAAGTAAACGGTACAACTAAAACATTCAAATAATAACAACACTTAATGAATAATATTGACCCATGATTGCAAACTCTTAACACCATGGTTGTGATAGGTTAACTACCATTTGTTTTTGTACACAAAGTGAAGGTTTGTAACGGTGTATCGCAACGGCCTCAGCGAATGGTAAAGTATGTTTACTGACTGGGTGGTACAAGACACGAAAAGCCTTCTCTACTTGAATTACGTGTCCAGTTCCTTCCAAATGCCGTGTGATAAAAGATTCCATAAGATTCCATAAGAGATCTCAAAATAAAGGACAAGATCATAATATCTTTTGATGTGAAATCACTTTTTACAAATGTTCCGCTAACCGAAGTGATATCGATCATTCATGACTTTGCAGCTGAGTACAACATATCCCTCACACTACCTTTGTTTGAAATTCGTAAGCTCTTGTACCTGTGTACTATGAATATTCAGTTCTTAGTCAATGGTAAATTTTACCGACAAATTGATGGCGTAGCGATGGGAAGTCCACTGGGGCCAGTACTCGCTGATATTTTTATGGCCTATTTAGAAAGACAAGCAGCAACAGCTATTTACTCTACAACGTTGTATAAGCGATATGTCGACGACATATTCTGTGTGTGTGACTCACGAGAACATGCTAACCAACTGTGCGCACAACTGAATGGTCTACACCCGAACATTTCGTTCACCACAGAAGTCCAGGAGAACAACAAACTTTCCTTCTAAGATGTGGAAATGTCTGCGAACGATGATGGATCCATCACCATCAATATCGCTCAAACGTGGCTTCGTTCGAACCCTCTTCAGTAGGGTTCGCAGAATTTGCTCATCCGAGACGATTGAGGAGGAATCAGCGTTTATCCACCAAACATTGATGCACAATAGATACCCCGCGCGCTTTATCTCGAAGTACGCTAAAGAAAGGTTGAAACGATCAATATCAGAAACAGTGTCCCGCAAACCCGTGTATATATCACTGCCATACAATGGTGAGGATGTAACCACCCTCATCCAACGTAGGCTAAAGTGTGCCCTCAGAGCTGCATACAACGCAGCAGAATTAAGACTGATCAACCAGATGACACGGCTGCCCTGCACACCGAGGAAAGACCCAAGCAACCCACTCGCCAAATCCAACATTATTTATGAATTCACTTGTACTTATGAAATCAAGTACATTCGCCGAACGGTGAGAACGCTTGGGACACGTGTCTCGGAGCACATTCCCAAATGGCTGACGAACAACAAAACCGATGCTTGCCATTAGGAAATTTCACAGTAACAGGCATTCTCCGTCGTTTAATATAATCGATTCGCTTCAAGGTTAATCTTATTGTGAAAATGCATTCTTCTGATGCTTTACTTGCATAAAGATTGACGCTAGTTCCTTTCCATTGTGCTTTTCAGTCCATTTTGCCGCTTGGACAGAATCGATCAATTACGTGGGCTTTTTGTATCGACGTCTATTGGTATGGTATGAAAACGGACGATATCCTACATCTAATAGCCGATTGCATTCAGTAGAAGCATATATACATCAACTCAGTATTAGTGTACCTGACTTGACTAAGAAACTAAATAATTTATATTTGAAGTCAAATGGTTGTTGTATGCGGCTGTCGATTATTCATACTTGTAGTTCAAGCTCTTCGAGTCGACTACATTGTTTGACTAATAGCAAACTGATAATATACGACTTGTGTTCGAACACATATCGCCGCTTTTTCATGAATGCACGCAACAGATTACACATATACCATCATGACCATGCAAATAAAACGACATCGGAAACCAAAAGGTCACATGACAGCGACAACATCACAAACAATTGCGTCTAAGAGCAAATTATCAGTTTGACCTTTTGAAAAGCGATAGATTGAACGAAGCACAAGGTTCGGCCGCATGACACTGAAAGCAAAGACCGGAACGTGGTTGCCAAATCACACTGGTGTTGTATCATTAGAATGTGATAAGTAAGTAAACCACTTGTTTGTATATCCAGCTAGGACGTTATGTGCATGCATGAAATGTCACCTGATGCACTTTGAGATATGCATCCTGTCCCGGGTTCGTAACCGGTGCTCCGCGTCTACACTTATATTGCCAAATAGCACTAGACTTGCTGACCCAAGTGGAGGAATTCATATAGGTTCTAGAGCAGATGACTGGATAAACAGCATCGAAAATTCCGGTACTGGTGTAAAGTGAAACCGAAACTGAGGGAACACGCGTCGTGTGTTTTTAAACCGCAATTAACTACTGCTTTAATGAACTCTCGCCCCCGCTCCCGACAGATACACTAGAACTGGCACTAACCGGACAAGGTTGAATTGGTTGATACCCCTCATCACCGTTGTGGAAAGGACGAGGGAATGCAAGTATTTTGGGGGATGGCTGGTAATCAGAATTAGACGTCAGTATTATTTAAATTTTACACTGAATAGGTCAGGGTAACCTTTGAATGTAACACAATCTCCAACTAAATTATTGCCTTCTGAATGATATCTCGGTTATGAATAAGCCTGACTCGATCACACAGCATACATACCATACTTCGTTTGTGCGATAGTACAACAAAGCTTTCAAAATATGTATACTGACTAGTCCAGTGAACGTATCGCTCAACAGAATCTTCTGTTCTTCTCTCAGATGGACATATTCATAGCCGGTAAACTGTTTCGATACTCACTTTCCATACTGAACTGTATGTTTCAGTGTGCAGAATTCCTTCAATAGAGCAGACTCGGAGCGCACCACTGATTGTCTGCGACAAGAACAGCAACAACAATATATCTGTTGTCAAGACGCACTTGGAACAAAAGCAACTTAATGTGTTTCACGATATCCGCCACAAAGATTGTCAGCTTGGTGGGCAAACTAAACCTTGAACGATTAAGTTGGTGTGACCGCTCCAGTTAGCTTGTTGACATTCTCATTTTTGTTTCATGTTCCCTCATGTAAAGTGGCAGAAATTCAATGCGGTCGTTCAGGGGAACGATTTTGCGAGGTTACAGTGCAGCAAGTTACCATAAATGTGTACTGACTACCATTCAACACAACCAAGCTGAAGAGTTAGAAACTATCAACTAAACGGAACTAAGTGATTCGGTATCGAATGAACTTTAGAAGTTTCACAAGCCACTTAACAACTGTGTGCTGAGGTGAGTTGGACGTAGATAGAATGGATCGAAGTGGAGTTCCCGGCTTTGTGAAGTTTCGTAGGCGCATATACCGGTAGAACCCGAATTAGGATCTATAGCTACTTGTTTATATACTGTTCGATATCGACCAGATTATTGAGTGTGTCTGCTGCTTTGGGGCCTAGATCATCCTTCCGATTAGCCTCCACCTCATTGATATGTTCGTCTGTTGTGATCTATCATGTCGCAGTATGGTCAAATTACTGCTTACTCTTAGCGATTTAAGATCAGCAGGGTGCTTTTTTCGAGGGGCCACCGTTTCCGGCGAGAAAGTGTTGTAGCCCGATGTTTTAAATCACTTAGGTTGGCTTTAATCCAACTAGTAACCTCAACAGGCTTAGTACAGGGAGTGATTGGAAAACTGTACGAGGTGCGTCGGAAACTTGGTACAGCCAATCTGTCTAAGCAATACACAAAATTTTAAATCACATGATGAAGCCTCAACCTTTATTTCAGTCAATTACCAAGATGGTAAATTCATCACATATTTAGGTGGGTCCTTATGAAAATGATAATCAATCACATAGTACTCAAATGAGTATCAAGGTCATCACACCGTGAAGAAATGTTCAAGCATTATTCTACATACCGATGTAATTAGACCCGTTAATTTTTATTTCGACATTTCTTGATAGCTAGTCGGTGTCGTAGTTTCTTTTTTGAGGTATTTTCTGGGGGATTCACTGAAGTTTCATTGGGTTGAATGAATCTCATCAGCAAGTAGTTGTCTGCAATAGCTCACAGGAAAGTCGTTTTACTGGAGACAGGTATGGCAAATTCCGAATTCACTAAACTCATAGGTATGTCCAAAACTGAACAGTCATCCCTCCAGTTACACTGAACTTATTACTGACGTAAAATCATCACGACTCAGGCGTCATTAACATATCCATATCAGTCATACAATCCAGCAGCCTTGATGTCCATCCAACTCAGGGTATACATCTGACAATGACATAGGACAGTAATTTTTGTTAGGTGAGGGAAGGACTGGAATCATGAAGACTGTCTGAACGTAAGATAGTTATGAAAAGTTCACAGATGCTAACCTTACTGAAAGTATCTCGACCATTCTGATTGTTTAATCCGGTATGCTTTGTTGATTCACCTATAGCTACGAATATTGAACAAACCGGCTACACATCAGTACAAATTGGGTCTGCTGTCGCTGAGTATATTCCAGTTTGGTTATCTACGTTTGGAAATGATCACGCTCGAGGTGCATTTACAAATTACTTACACAAAGTGAGTCCGTCGATGTTTGACTAATCTGTCAACCTCGATACGGCTCACCGAATAAATCTAACCATATGAAGACAGAAGCGATTGTATTGTGTTATGAATCAATCTAGTTCTTAGTGAACACCTGGAGCCCACTTGGAATGTAGCCTGCGTTTCGTTTATTTCCGTCTCACACCGTCCACGAATCTGTTTTATTTCCTCTATTTATGTTTTCCGTTTGAAATATTTTATTATCTATCTCTTATGTGGCTATCAGTCACCGGACTCATGGTTCATCACATGTAGCCTGCTACTCAAATTATTCTCTGCTCTTTTACGCATATCACCGTTTTGTACCTTTCGGTATCTCTCATGTTGAGTTAAAATTGTGTGCTTTGGGTACCTGTTGCCTAATAGAGTTTCAATATTAATTTCACGTTTCTGGCGTAACTTCGCTTTTTTTAGCGATAAACCACATGGCGTCTAAGGACAACTTTGAATCTCGCTGAGACCGGTATTCACGCCTGGATTTTCTTATATTTCGCAACATATGTCATCTTTCTGCACTGATGAAGTTATTAAAGGGAACCCAGTGTTTCAAGTTCTTTATATTTAGCAAAATCACCAACCTACTTACCAGTAATATATTAGTATCTGGAAAAAATCCGGGTAGTTTGTAAAATGAACGTTTTTGTACAATGTCTAATCAAACTTCGGTAGTTGTCTCCTGGATAACAAGGCAACCAGTGAAAGGTGGACAGGTTTTTATGTCAACAAATGGACGTTAGACCACCTCTGTTAATACCAGGGAGGGATGGACTTATAACTAATAAACGAAATTAGTAACAAAATTATAAAAATAATTTGCAAATTTACTTTGGTGGAAAAATTTTCATATAGGGAACTCAAGTAAATGTTGCGTTACCTTAGGCGACAAGATGAGTGAGACCAGATGGAGAATGTTTTTTAAATGGGTATCCGCCAGGTGATTTGATAACCTACTAAGTAGGTAGTTCATGTACTATGGGTTGAACGCATAAATGGATACTACCTAACATCGTTGCTACTTTCAGCTATGACCGTCGTCCGGATCCGGGTTGCGAACCGTAAGTTTCATATCTCTAAAACGAATATTTACTGTTAACCTTTCCAAAGTTATCAGATGAAGTCTTCGTTTGAAATGTTTATACACTGTAAAAGAAAAATTGATTCTCAGACTTTCTTTGTGTGGGAACATCTTTTAGGAGACGTGGCGATTGGAGTTTTGTAGCTTTAATACTCCTACTGATTGTTATTCTGTTGCAAACTTTGCATTCAAGAAGGACTTTCGATCCAACATAACTGCTTACCAGATTAGCTTTAGCAGATGAAGTGAACTGGTATTATTCATCAGAGGATTCCCACCTAAGGTTGGTAATGCTTACGCCGGAAGGAAAAGAGCGTCCAGAAACTCTAGCTTGAGCATGAGCTATGTTGCACTCTATCATGCTGTAGTTGACCAACAAATATTGTGCGATAATCACTGAAAGAAGTTATCAAGCTCCAAACAGACAAACCAGGGGTAAAGAAAGTAACGAAGTCTCATTTCATTAGACAAAATGACCAAAGTTTTAGTCAACCTGAAAGACAGTCATTTATTAAACAAGACTCAGGTTTGAAACACACCCATCAACATGGCAAAAAGTCAAACGTTGCGGGGTATTAAAATTTCATTTCCTTCTGTCGGTTCGATTACCAAACCCATATGAGATACAGGTCGTTCACTATGTTGTTACGTAATCAGAACCGAAGCTGTTGGAACTCACGGAAGCTGTGATACTCTGTACGCAAAATATACTGATAGAGTCTATGTAATTGCAATGAAAATGCGTTTGACGTTGTCAGTGTGCATCTTATTTACTTGGTGTTCTTATAGCTATACGCTTTTTTGAATACCATCAATGTTTTATGTATTCTACCGACGTGACTAAACGAAATGTTAAAATCCCACAACATTTGTCTTTATGACGTGTTGATGAAGGTGACCAAGATATTCTAATGTTTGAAAACAAAATAACACACTGTGATTTAAACAGTCACTCCCATCTTGGACAGCGTTACGTAACCCCCTACTCGCTGCTTCATTGAAGTCTGGTTAGTCAAATTTAGTCACATTTTTTACAGCACTGAATGTTTTACGTGTCCAGAGTTACATCAGCCTGCGTAGAATGTTTTCTTCCCGACCTAGTCTGCTACCTTGGCGAGGTGGTCGGGCTTGTGTACTGCTTGGATCTGGCGGGCTATGCTAACTAGGACTCCGGTCCTTCCAGGTGCAACTTTGTCAGACAGGCCAAAGGGGAGCAGTCAGACGAAAAGCAATTACACTCATAGGATTGCATGTCGCACTACTGACCGCGTAGGAGTGCTTGGGTAATGAGGCACGATACTATGGGCATACAGCAGACCTATTTTCATAGTTGAGGCACTGCTGTCTTCCGTATCAGGAAGAAGGGGGCTAGAAAAGGTACCCTCAAACAACGAGCACTCCGATCGCCCAACGGTTGATCGTGACCGTCGGCGTAGTGTCCAATACGGTCGAAAAGCATCCGATATCTCGCGAAGGCCCGATGTCGCTTCGAGTACATCCACTGCGCACAGCAGTGCTCAGAATCAGACGTCAATGTCTTATTCACTGCGCTTTCGGGCTTGGCAAGCCCCTCACTGCCAAGTGAGTCAAACTCTTGAGTCATTGGCTGCGAGTGGGGTTCCCCAAGAAAACCCTATATCCTGTTGTCTCGCTGGTCAGACTTTGAGTCAGAGACTCTGGTTGGGGTCCCTCAAGTCAACCCCCTTCCGCGGCATAAACTACTGGGAAGTATCAGAAGTTATCGTTCTCTCGACTGTGACATTACTCACCGACCACGATTTTCTCCTACTGTTTTACCCCCATGTCTTCTGCTTTCCATGTACTTTCGGGCGATAATTGTTTTCTGAGGCCAAGACAACTGGTAAATATTGGCGCCTTCAATGTCCGCACTCTCCGACAAGTCGGTCAGTTAGCTGCTCTGGCAAATACTCTCTCAAGTCTGGAGCTTGATGTGTGCTGTGTTGGAGACGCGAGTCTACGATTCTAGCACCATTTGAGCTCACCTCTTGATAGCCGTCGATCCAAGCGCTTTTCTCTCAGGGTTTCTGGTGACGCTGAAGCTGAATCTCGCGGTCAAGCCGGAATGGGAATCGCACTGAGTTCCAGAGCAGAGCAACGCTTGCTCGATTGGATCCCAGTGAATAGTCGCTTGTGCGCTGTCAGACTCAATACACCGGTAAAAGTCTGTCCACGCAAATCAGGAAGACGTTCTTTATTCATTATATCGGCGTACGCTCCGACGGACAGCTGTTTGGATGCTATCAAGGATGCGTTCTATGACGCCCTCGTTGACCTTCTGAGGCAAACTAAACACTCAGACATCATCATACTAGCGGGCGATTTTAATGCTCAACTTGGTCGTAATTCTTCGGATGAGAAGCGGCTAGGAGGTATGTTTGTTGTCCGGGCACAACGCACTGATAATGGCGAAAGAC
>JTDE01021175.1:23598-36704 GCA_014338405.1 Paragonimus skrjabini miyazakii | reverse complement strand
GGCGCCACTGGAGATGATGATCGGTTTACCAGAAGAGGGCTTTTGCAACACAGTAGCCGGTATAGTTTTGATCACTTTAGTTGCTGACACTACAACGCAAAGTAAAAAGTAGTAATTATTTCGATGGTTGAAAAGTACAAGAAAATCGCCACGGTTATATGAAGTGATTTTTTAGGGTCCTGAAAAATAGGACAGTAAACTGTGGCACAAAAAGTTCTCAATTTTTTTTTATATATTCCCAGGTTAGTAAATCACCACGTTTGAGGTACAAACAACCACTGTGTTAGCCAAAGTACTGATCATCTGTAATCAAAGTACAACCGTTAGTTTGTCGCCTGACATAGTCCGTGCAGTGCTCAGTGAAAGAATCTAACTCAGCCAGTACGTGTATGTTAGTTCGCTTCTTCGAGTGACGCGACTTCAAACTTCTGACATTTTTGCGTTTGCGTGTGGCTGATGCCACCTTATCACCCAAGATCCTCTAAAGTTTGTTCCCGGCAGACGTAGGTTCCAACTTCACTAGGGCAATCTGGAAACGGATGCTGCCAGGTGCGTCGATGCTCAACCAGCTTCGTTGAATTGGACGGATTTAAGGCGGCCGCTGTACGGTCAGCTAAAAGTAGGTACTTGACACTGGTAGTCAGAAGCTGCAATACGACGATGTTATTCCCTCGCGCTATAATATCGAAATTAGATCCAGGGAACAGACAACCTTGAATCGGGTCGCATACCTTAAGGCGTCGCTTGATGAGCCACCCGCCTTCTACTTCAGAAACTTTGGTCTTGGTGTCTGCCAGGTTCTTTTTTCAGTCACGTTGGTGCATCGTATAGTGGTTCTGTCTGGTTTCCTAGTCTAAATTCAAATATTGGCTTTCTGTACATTGTATTTGTACATACCCCCCGTGTTGAAACATGTTTTGCCTTATATTGTCAACGCCTATCCTTTTAGCTTGAAGTTTACTAGTGAGATTCATGTTTCTATTATTTTTTACATATATATATATATATATATATGGGACGTGCGTGAAAATTGTATAATATGATCAAGATATCTGGAAGATGCAAATGTAATTCCTTTGAATAACTGTTCTCATAAACCAGATCAACCAATTGTAAAATGGGCAGACAACTTTGACGCACTCATGCAAGAGAATATAAACGAAGAGACGTACTAGTTGAAGATATACTGTTCAGAGGAGATGTCTGCTGAACACCCAATGTTTTGGGAACGGTACCAGTTGCAGCAGCTCCCGTGGGGACAAGTTTAATCGGTTTGATTAATCCGCCAGATGTTTTGACCAAATGAACAACCTGTCCGGCACTGGAAACCGCGGTTCCTGAGGGATTCACATGTGCCAGTGGTAAGTTAGGCGATGCGATAGAGACCACCTGCTTCCCACCAACTGCAATAACCTATTCCGAAAGTGAGATGAAGATGGCAGAAAAGTTGAGGGAATAAAAGCGATGCCCGAAAGTGACAGTATACAGATGAGAAATAGTTACGAGGACAGAAGCACTACCGCACGTTGCCGCGGCCGCTATCACTAAAACAACCAAATCAGACGGGGAATCACTTGGTTCCTTCTAATAAACGATGTAATGCACGCATTAAGATGAGACAACAACCGTAAGTGAAACGAACCTGTTGTTTGCTGGCAACGGCAATTGATGGAGTAGCACGAATGATAGTAGGACCCACAGATGTCACTCCTGCAGAAGACTGTTGAGCAACCGCAGCCATAGCGGCCGCACGACCGGTGACAGCACCACCAGGAACAGGTGTGTATTTTAGGCCTGTTGGAGTCACGACGGTCGGAGCCCGTGACGTTCCAAATGTGGAACCGGGGACAGATAATACTGTTGGACAGATGTGAGTAGTGACAGTGTTGGAAACACGGCTACCGAACGAATTAGCTGTAGCCGCAGCGTTGGCTAAAGCGTGCAGAGATGAACTGGTACCCATGGTAGAGGTGGCAAGAACAGGACCGACAGCAGTCGGAGTCACAGGTTGGACAGATCCACCAAACCCAGGCAAAATCCTCTGTCAAATAAAAAATGAAATCCAATGAAGAGGTAACAACCATTAAAAACAAGTCTGCAGTCGAGCCTTCAAAACTCCGTCTCAAGAGACTAACACCTTATTACATCGTACCTGAGGAACAGCCGGGGAACGGGTGAAATTTAATGCTCCCATTTGAGTTGCGGTTGGGGGTTTACTCAATCCGGCTGGATCAGAAGTAGTTGATTGAGCGACGCTTGAGGATGGTGAAACATCATACTTCTGAATCTGAAGGATGTAGGCATCCGCAGTTGGAACGGAGCCCCAAGTAACCTCCAAACTTTGTGTTCCAGCGCGAACTAATTGGACACGAGTTGGCGCAGCCGGTCGATCTGTTTCCAAGAACCAGAGGTCCTTGAAACATACCTGCACCAGAAAAGGGGACGGACTAATCATGTTTGGTAAAGCAAGGCTGACTTGCGGTGGCTGGATGTTAACTCAACTGTATACAAAGCCGAATCAACTAGTCAGTCAGCAAAAGCGACACACACTTGCATTCGTAAATTTATGGCCAAGAAAGACTGTAAAAGTAAACGAAAGTAACAGGAGCGCATTGTACGATGAATGAATGGCCCAAAGAACACCGTTTTCTACAGTAAGATGTTTGCAGATGTAGATACACTGTTTCATGGCCCAAGTAAACGTGTAAAAACTGACATGTTTGCGATAATGTAGACGGACTTAGAAAAGACGTTGTCAACCAGGGTTACTAAACAACCTCGTCTGTCACAAATATTAATTCTGCTGTGAAAATCAGCCAGGTCCTAACGCGATCCGCTTGTTGAAAATGAGTTACTGCATTTTCACGCTTGTTACGTCTACGGTCAATAAAAATGAGTACTTACTAAGGGGTGCCGCAGCCTTCTAACTACCATATTCGATTGATTTCGCAGGAAGAAATACTTTAGATTCCTCGTGATTCACAATAACTAATAGCTAACATTTTGCAGTCAGTTAAATTTTCTTTGGATTGTTTCAACGATTTGAATAGTCCCATGAGTTCATTAGAATTGAAGAGGTGTTTTGGCGAACAGTCTGTTTTTGGCTATTCATCATCGGGTCAATTAGAAAACATTTTATACCATCATGGTTGTCAAGCGAGTAAAATCAAAGGCGATCAGTCACATAATTACACCACGCGGTTGTAAATTGGAGAGCAATTAGGTGACAAAACTGACGTCCGGAGATGTCGAATTAGTAACAGGAGGCCATGGTAACCGTAGGGCTTGTACAAATTTCTTCTGAGCGCCCAACTGTGGAGGTCAATTTTGTCTCGTAATTACCCGACAATTTACAACTGCGTGATGTAATTATGTGACTAATTGCATTTGATTTTGCTCGCTTGACAACCATGATGATATAAAATGTTATGTAATTGGCCCAATGATGAATAACCGAAAGCAGACTATTCGCCAAAACACCTTTTCATTCCTAATAAATTTCCTCGGATTCTACGTAAGGGCAAAAGCCACCTGTATGGTCAAATAAAAGACCTCAATACAACGTCACAGGACAACGAAGGATGGTTCCGCGCGAAATTGGTCGATGTTTCGCACCATATCCTGATTTCACCGGTGCGTCAGCAATGCTGTCTGATATCTGAACATTATCAAACTCTGAAACAACTGCTAGATGAAAGATGTGGTTTTCATATGGATTGAACATCACCCACAATTGATCGCAGCTGTCGCATTCCCATACACTATTTTAGAAGCACTAGACTCGAGTTTCGCTCTCATTAGAGCTCGTCAGTAGTGCATATCATCGCCACTGCCGGGACTTGAACCACGGACATGCTGTTCATGAGGCAACCGTGTTTACCACTGCGCCATTGACCTCACGTTAGGCACGACCGAATTATCATATGAGAACGCTCATCCAATTTCGCTTGTGAGTAATGGTCAGGTTGCCCGATCGCCTCGAGAGGAGACACAGTTACTGTCTGTTAACTCCAATTGATGGCCTCTCGACTAGGACTTCTCTCCAAGTTGAAATCACAGAAATCATTGACTTGTTGAGTGGTACTTGATTACTGATGAGTAGTAGGGGGATTTTGATTTTCATATGGATTGAACATCACCCACAATTGATCGCAGCTGTCGCATTCCCATAGAGTTTTCAGTCAGCCCCTTTCGAAAAGAAGCACTAGACTCGAGTTTCGCTCTCATTAGACTGAAAAGTCTATGGGAATGCGACAGCTGCGATCAACTGTGGGTGATGTTCAATCCATATGAAAATCAAAATCCCCTACTACTCATCAGATGTGGTTTTCCTTCAACTCGACAAAGGTTCCGGTACACTTATGAACAAGGTTGATTATGAGTCTAAAATGAAAGGTATCCTAGCGGACACGAAAATTTCACATACACAGTAAGACTGACAACAATATTTTGATAAAGAAACATCTCAAGAAAGCTCCAAATCTTACTACTACATGGATACATCTCGAAACTGCAATACAGACAGATGAAGTCAACCGGAACGCTCACACCACAGTTAAGAGGTGCTCCAAAAACACAAATGTGGTGTCCCCTTAAGGCCAATCCTATGCATGGACAACTCACCGTACCACAAGCTTGCCAGATGGCTTGTTGACATTCTACATCCCATCCGTCAGAATTTTATCCCCCACTGTGTCAAAGATTCTTCCGAACTGGTACAAACCTTACAGAACGTATCAGTGAGTTCACATAAGATGTTTTCTATTGATGTTGACTCCTTATTTACAAACGTTCCCCTTCGATAAACAGTTGACACTTGTGCGATTTTATTTCCCATCAAAATTTACCTTTTTGTCTCCCAGTTGATTATCCCAAGGAACCTACACTTTTATTTACAAGGAATATCCGTCTCGACTTTGCTGGATCATCTTATAAGCAAGTAGATAGTGTAGCAATGGGTGGTCCATTGGGCCCAACACTTGCAGATATATTTTTAGGCATGATTGAATTAAAACTATCTGATACTATAGATAGTGCCAGCCTCTATAAGCGATATGTAGATGACATTTTGATTTTCACCACTAATATTCGTCTTGTTTCACTTTTAAACCTTTTTAATTCTGCTCATCCTAATCTTTGTGTTTCTCATAGAGAGGAAGCGAACAAAAGTTTATCTTTTCTAGACATTTCACTCACTAGACAGCAGGATGGCTCACTACAACGCTCAGTGCACCGTAAGGCCACTTGGAGCGGTCAGTATTTGCAATTGTCTTCTTTTGCACCAATTATAAATGAGGTCTGGTGAGAACCCTGTTTCATAGGGCCCGGGAGATATGGAACGATGACTGCTTGCAAGGAGAAGAGATTAAAGAAAGTGTCGCTCGCGAACGGCTATCCTGAGAAGTTCGTCGATGTTCACAGCCAAAAAAGAGTGATCAAGACTGTTGTGAGTACGGTCCCTAAGAAGCAGGTCTTTTTTAATCTCCCCTTCAAAGGCGATCATATCACAACTGATGAAAGTAAAAAATCACAATCTGCTCTAATTCGTACATACCCGGCGGCTGAATTGCGGTTGCTACTCACAACTAGGGGTGTCGCACAGCTTATTCACAATCGTGTCCTACCGAGATGTTCTGTCTCGCACGTAATCTATCAGTTCACTTGCAGTTGCGGTGACGTTTATATCGGCAGAACAGATCGGTGCCTACGACAGAATGGCAGAACATATGTCTAAGTGGTTGGTGCGCGCCATGACGCAACAGGCAATGGCAACAGAGCGAGTGAGAAGAAATCCGACCTCATCCATAGCAAAGCACATCATGGAAACAGGACACGTTGTTGACCCCGCCAATTCGTTTCAGGTGTTATTGCTTACCTTCTCCGAAGCTATGTTAATCAATGCTCACCGTACGGTCCTGTGTATGCATAAACTATTGACTCACGCAGTTTGTCTGCCCTGGAACTGATAACAGTCCTTGTTTGTGTAAACTCAATCGTTGATTGTTCCTATTGTTGTTGCTATCCCCATGTCCAATAAATTCCAATGTTTTACGTCAATGACTGAAGAGAGTAAACGAAATGTTAACATCTCGCGACGTATGTCTTCTATCGTTACTGATATGACATATCGCAAAGAGTCCATTATGTTGTAACCGAAAACAATCGGCACAAATAAATCGTCGCAGGTACAGGTGGTTCGTACATTGCTTTTAAATAAGATCCGTTTACTTTGAACCTACCGGCCACAATCACAACTAACCACAGAAACACTTACTTGGTTGTTCCAGGCTTTACGATAACCATCACGTCCAGACCAAATATACAGACGACTGTGTACAGCGACCGCACAGTGACCAGCTCTCGCCCTCGGAACCAGGCTCTCATCGAACACTTCCATAGCCAATGGCTCCCAAGTCATTGTATCCAAATTGAGGCTCGCTAAAGTGTTGGTACATTTCCATTCTTTTTCCTGAGTTGTCATTTTTATTTCTTCCATTACAAGAGGGACCCATCCACCGAAAACGAACATGCTGAAGAGAGATAACAATAACTGGGTTTTGTCATTCAAGGTTGCGGCATAATACGTGAGCACAACACAAACAGTAGACAGCTCACCAAACAACCGTTCATTATAAGCAACGCCTTAGATGCAGCGGAACAAAACATTAGTTGCCGCTCAATGGGACAACACTTAAAAATGCACAAAAACCAGTATGCAATAGCGTTATACTTCGTCATATCAGAAAATTTGCTATTCAAAAAGAGATTTGTAGAGCTTCCAGTAAATGATAGGCGACCAACAGAACAGTTTGTAGTACACACTTCCGACAACTAAAAGTCAAACCTCGAGCCAAGTTGGGGCTTACGACCGGTTTACCACTGGCTTTTAGCATCACAATTGGGGTGCAACGTGGTTGTCTCATACCTCCCTTTTCAACCCATTTTGTGTTCGAAGATAACCTAGATAGCACTCTGATCGGCTGAGTAAGGGAAGGGTTACCAGGAATGCTTCATGGCTGAATACTTTTGGTTCATCGTCTATAAGATAAACTCAGATAACTTGGACTGTTGTAAGTCCTAGCACAACAATGAAGATGAATAAATCACCCTTCTCACATAGCCTCAATACGCGAGCTACGACTAACGTAATCAAGGGTCAGACAAAACGGTATTTGGCTATCCTTTGGCAGGACCATTTTCATTTAGTTCGCTTGTTCTAATGTCAGCAGTTTTTATGTATGCTTAACAACCTGCGTTTCAGTTATTCGTGATCTTTATCATGGTCAAGATCAAAGAATCATCCAAAGCCTGTTAAGGACTATACTTTCGAGAAATTCACTTCCGAAATATATAACCTCTTTGGAATTGGTGTCGTCTGTCGGATCAAGCAGTGTGCAGCAATCCACATTAATGGTTGGAAATGCCTTCGGACATAGCAGTACATTGTAGCCAACGGCGAGCATGCATTCATGAGACTGTTAACTTCTTTCCATTTTTAACGATGTACCATTGCTTTTCCCTATTTACTTACTTCGTACATCCGTATTTACTAATTAATGTCATATACTAAGGTCAATGTAAATGGCAGTCTCAGCCATAATATCCACCGTGAGCATCAACGCTGAAAATGTACATATACCGACACGTCACACTGCTTGCAAGCATAGGCCTCGAACATGTTTGCGGAATTCAGTGAGCTTGATGTCGAGTTTCCTTCTGCAATAAGCTGATCGACACACAGTATGCGGATGGCATTGATTGTCCAGCCCCTCTGCTGGAGACGCAGACCATACCGAACAAGATGAATGACCGGGTTGATCTGCAGAGAATGCGGTTCGCACACTCAAACTGCAAAATGCTGCCTCAAGTTTAAGACATTCTCACTCCTATGAACTACAGTATCTCCTGATTTGGCCTGAAACCGCCGCAAATGAGTGAACTGGTGCGTGTCTTGGAGTCGACTTGTCGAGGGCACACGGGCAGTGGGGAAATTAGGAACAACCTGTATACAAGTAAACCTCAGGTAAACAAAGAACAATGAGCCGTTTGTTACAGTAAATATTCGATGTCCACACAGAATAACGTATTAACACAAGATCAATCAGAAGCGACGGGATAGTTACAAATGATCAGTCACCAGTCAGCTAGCACTGAGAACGTCATCAGATTTCATGTGGTCGAACTGATAGGCGAAAATCCATGTAATAACGCAAAACGATTTGTAGCACGGTGTTAAATGAAAATCGAGTTTGGCTCGGGAAGTTAGGCAATGCGTAACAGAATGCTGTTCCAACTGAAGGTGTAAGAAGACATTTAATCAAGTTAACGAAAATGGACGAAACTCCGACAGTTCGCCAAGTCCGCCTGACTGGGACATGTAGCGTTGTGATTTCTACTCCAAGTAAATCACAACGTTCAGCTTTGACGGTATCAGATTTACTTCGAGAGAAGCCTTTGTGAGAAGTTCGTACAAAATGAATGAACAACTGTACTGAAACCATAGATGCGCACCTCAAAGACGCAACATACGTCGAAGTCCATAGTCTAGAGCGTGCTCGTCAATCCGATGCTGATTTATATATTGAAATGCAGATATTGGGGGAACTAAAACGTACCAACAGCATCAGCAGTCAAGAAGGAACTTTATCACACAAAAGTAGATAACAGAATTGAAGTTTAACGGAATCGCTGTTGAAACGATAGTCAGTAGTTGATAAAGAGCACATTAAGAAAATAAAAGACCCTTGATCCTCTTTACTGTCTCCAAAAATTCTAGCGAAATGGTTTTCAACGCAAGTGGAATCGGCAGTCCTATCACCATGACAAAATAGAATATATTACTCTAAAGTGTGCGCATGCGAACAAAGGAGACTTACCGATTCCCGATCACCGTAGCACTATGCAAACTACGTGGAGCTGGAGGATCGCCAGTAACCACGGGTTTCACCCAATTCATTGTGTCAATTTCCAGCTGCCAAAGATCCCCCAAACGGTTGCCGGACATTCCACCGTAAACTAACAGGCGCCATTTTTTAATCAGCCCATCCAGAACCTGATAGGCAACAGCTGTGTGGGATTCACGAGGCGATGGCGGTTGCCCATATGTTACTGGTATGTCCCAACACATAGCAGAGGAATTGGGTTTCAGTTCAAGTGTGTACAAATCGTTCAGATACCTGTTATAAGAAAATTTAAAAGTAACCGGCGGTCCACTTTACAAAGCAGTAGATTTGAAATCTAACGGATAAATCAGCGTGTTCGACAGTACTCCAGATAGGAAAAATCGTTCGTATTCAGTCAGATTGCAGTGAACCCAGCATTAGATTAACCTCACAATCAGTCGTGTGTTGACGATATAGTTTTTGTATAATGATCTTACCCCTGTCGTTAGAGCAATGAGGAGACAATAAAGTTACTGCAAAGCAAATAAGACAGAAAGGAAAAATACGTTCTCAAAGTTTAAGATACTTCGCTTGAGAAGCGGCGAAACAAAGAGTGAAGCAAAGTGTCAGTGAATCTACCCTGTTAGACTATTTAAAAACACTGATCAGGTCCTACGGTCAAGTGACCCTATCTGATAACCGTAAGCCGTGTAACCTATGCCAGCTATTGGACGAAAAAGATGAGCGTGAATCACACAGTATTACTGTCGGTACGACATAAAATGGCGCAGTTCTCAAATCGTCAGACATTCACGAAAGTGCATTCAATCCTTGGTATCCACCGTTTAGATGACGCACTAACTATGGGTGACATCGACTAATCCATTTTTTTACGAGACCACATACACCTTGCGACTCAGTTTGACAGACACTGTTAATGGACGAAGAGCACAAAAGAACAGAAATCAAACAATACAAACAAACCGTCCTGCTTACTAACAATGCATTGACTCTTCTATGTAAACTGCTATTAAGTACCGGCATATGTTCTTGTCTCGTCAGCCGTTATGACTCCAGAAACGTCCAGTTCGTGTGCGAAAGCGTCCGCAGGCAGGCTATGACGGCAAGATTATCCCGATGATGTTCCACGGGGTCACGTGACCCACAGGTGCAATTATGCATGGACTTTCGTCTTGTATGTCGCTCACCCTGGTCAGTCAGCTCTACGAATAACTTATCATAAGCCCTCTGAAGAAGTCCTCTGTAAACCTGATAGCTACATTTCTTTAAGATCCCACACACGACACGTTGCACTCTTAGGACTGTCGCATACATTGTTTACTATTATAAGGGCACAATTCATCTGCGGTTCTTTGTAGTCAATGTATTTAGTTACGCCTGTTACAGCAAATCAACCCATCAACCTTGCAGTGGTGAAAACAGCAATACAGCGTTGAGGTTTGCGTTTTGCATTGAATGAGTCAATGGAAGCAGCAACGTAACAACCACAGTCAAAAGTAAAACGTCACGTGCGAGGCACAAGGAAATTGTGATTTTTGATCACAAACTGAAAACGTTCGACCTAGTGTCGATGTGTAGACAACGGTAATGTGGCCCGCTGAACAAGCCACATCAAGTGTTCTGTACTCAATCAGCAATGGTGTGCGAAATTACCAATTCACGCAGTCATTAGCGTCAGCAACCTGCATTATAGTTAGACACGGTCGCGTACCACACATACACATGAGCTGCTCTGATCACCCAAATCAGCTGGTTTACTTGACACGTTCTCCATTATAAATAATATAAACCGACGAACTAACGGAGGCACCTCCAATGTTTCTGCTAGGACCGTGCAAGTTTTCTTTCAAATCCGACTCGATCATGGATGGCAGCTCAGGTTCTGCTTCTAGAAATTTCAATTCGATTGACTACAGCCTCCTCCCAATGATAACCTTGCCAATATAGTGAAGTTCGATGACTGCTTTATTGGTGTCGACTGACTGTCCAAAAGATGACTGAAGATAACCTACATAAACACGTATCGCTTTGCAAACTATTACTTGCACTAGCAGTTCCCACTTCCGTATGTTCCGAATGGTTTGCTTGAGATTGCGGGTGGTTCTACTTGAACAGCATCACCTTATCTGTTGGCGACACAACTCAGCTATTGGTAAGATTATCAAAGTTACGCCCTGCCATCAGCAAGCTTCACCAGCTATGGCTTAAAGACGCCCGGTTGTTGTCGAAAGGAAGGATGCGAAGCATTTTGTTACATGGCCCCGGAACGGCTACAAAAACTAACCGATTTGTTGCGTTCGACCACCACTGTGCAGGTCGATTAGCCTGAATTTAATGGAGCGATATGAACGAGGCATCTTTCGAAACACCTCCATTTCGTGGCCGACTGACCATATTAAGTTAGACGCGGTGTTTAGAGTACATATTGTAAGGGATGGAAGATTGGTTACTAGAACGGGCATCACTCACTGAAGTCGCCGACAGAGAGATGGCAGATCGAGATGGGTAAGTAAACACCACCGTCATTTGGGTTGCAACTGGGCTGTTCACTCACATGTTCATTCCTTGGTATTAATGAAGTTGTTTGAGATATTTCTGTTTTACTTGCACAGATGTACAGAAGGTAGGCACCTGTTTTAACCAGATACATTGAGGGCGATAGTGTACAGGTGTGACAGGTACTTACACAATCAAAACGGGCGCACGGCAACAGACAATAAACCGACAGGTATGTCAGAACTTCGTTATCAGAAGTTCCGGAATGTTCACTGCAGGCGACGTGATGGATACGCGGTGCATGCTGAGACCCTTCTAGTACGACAACCCACTAGTAAGCCGAACCATGGGCAATTATCCCGCGAAACGTTACTTTCTTCATGGGTGATAGCGGTGTGCTGCGGTTAACCAAGTGCTATCTTCGGAACTTTCAGGATCGCACTACGGTATGTGAATCTTGGCAGGAAAATCCGAGGAAAACTGCGGAAACAGTACACCGGAACAAGTAGCATCAACACAATAAACATGTCTTTAGGAAAGGACACAAACATCTGAAGGGTCGTATCAGATAGAGACAAAAACAGCGACAAGCTCGAAAACTTTGAGAAACCGTTCAACACGTCAACCGCGTGTCATGTTAATTTGGGAGCCTTGTCGTCTGGTTATGAAATTTATTTTGGCGCGCGACAACCAAAAATGACAAGGATCATACTTCAACTTCGTAGGATAAAATTTCACGGTAACGGGGGATAAAACCATGGGCACATAAAACGATAACCTTCGCTGAGTAACTGACAAAGCTACACGCATTCGCAAAAACCAAGTACGGGGCTTACCTAGGGATATTATTCTTTGGATCCTCACTATCGTTGGTTATGCCACCAAATAAGAAAGCTCTCTGGCCAACCAAAGTGAAACTGTGCCCGATTCTTGGACACGGGCAAGGCCCATTTCTGGGCGGTTTTGGTTTCAGACGCTTCCACTCCCAACGCGAAGCTTGCAACTCGTATAAATCGCTAGAATATTTCCCATATTCCAGCATACCCCCAAATAATAGCACCCTGGTGTTTTCCGCAAGCATTCCGAAAGCAGCACATCCGGGAGGTATATCCCCATGAACCGCAGGTAAGAACCATTGACAAGAAGCTAGGACGATGGTCAACTGAAAATAAAGCTTACTGGTATTGAAGACATGAAGTTCATCCACAATGCCTTCGTTACCTCCGCCAAAAACTACAATAAGGTCTTTAATTGCAACCGCCTTGTGTCCATGCCTTGAACGGGGAACATTTCCGGAGGCTGTGATAACTTTCTTCCAATGCAGAACAGGCCCACCCTCTGCCATCTTGAAGCATTCGAAAAGCCGCCACCAAGTTTATTCAGCTCTTGGGTTCGCTCAACAATCTCAATTTTAATTTCAAATCCTGAACTGGATGAAGCCCTGCGCCTGTTGGCGTCCTGATGTCTGACTGGCGTGATCCGGAGATTGACTCCACTATGTTCCCTGTCGACGCGAGTGCGTAAACAATGATTTCTTCGGGTAACGTTGTTATAAAAAATATTAACCACATATCCCGCTTTTTAACCTCGGTATCTGGTGCGGGAATGAAAATCACTGGAATGTGTGTTACGAAGGCGTGTGTGCTTGTTTTAATTGAGCGATAAATGAAAAAGACCTAGACGTGTGTTATTTTCGAATCTCTGTAT
>JTDE01021175.1:5851-23498 GCA_014338405.1 Paragonimus skrjabini miyazakii | reverse complement strand
TTCTAGTTCTTCCACTTAGTCTTGTTTTAATAATTTTCAGTCTTCTTAGTAACGTTTTCTTCTAGGATATTCCACGTCACTGTTGAGGTGAGCGGCGGCCCGAGCCACAGTACCTTTTGGTCAGGCTCATGGCTGTTGTGATGATGATGATGATGATGTTGAACGATTTCGTTTCTTTGCTTCAGGTCCTTGTCTGTCCACCCTGCACCTTACTCCAGTTGGCTGCGACATCTTCAAAGAGTGTTTGGTGTACCCGACGACTAGCTGCTGTTCTTAGTACACAGTCTTACCATCTAAGTCTTAGCAAGTTTAAAAATTGAGCAAAAGAACTCATTGGGCAATCACTGCCTAATACCACTTCATATTCTCATCGTTGCTTACTCGTTAGTGCCGCTTGATGCGCGCAATCGAACACAAGCATTGCTGGTCACAGCTGAAGGTGGTTCGTGTTTCCTGCCCCGAACGGCCAAGTTTAGGATCCTTGAGGTAGCACAGCCCTCACAATTGCCTCATGCACAGGACCCTCGTGAGCGGTGCCCCTCTGTTTTCAGAGATGTTCTAGATTAGCAAATACTGCTCTAGCCTGAGGACCTGAGCTTTTATTTCCTCCCCCATGCCTCCGCCACTGTTAATGTAACTTCCCGTGTACACAAACCGGTGAACAACTTCTGTAACCTTGTTACTCAAAATGAAATTTACCTAATCGCAGCAGTCCTTCAGGGCCGCTTTGAACTTCGATTCTACAAAGTGCATTCTGATTCATTTAGTGGAACTTTGTCTGTGCTACATGAAAATCGTCAAACTACAAATTTTTTCATTAGCATATTCAAGCTTTATCATTTTCCCATCGGATAGGAGGTCCTCATCATCGTGAGTGCTGTAGACAGTCTTTTTATATTTCGTCTTTGTTAAAATTAAACAGAGATGCTGAAATTGGATAGCCCTGACGTGCGCCATTTTTATTGCTGAAACTGTCAGATAGTTCATCCATACGGGTACACCCTCTCATTTGTGCTACCAATAGTGTAGACCGATACACTTTATCGGCTGCATCTGTATAGTCGAGAAAAACGGTAGTTGTTGACCAGTGATATGTATGTCACCGCCTTAGAAGCTTGCGAAGAGTGACAGCTTGATCAACACATCCTCGTCTGAGACGAACCTTGTCTAGTGTTATTCACTGTCCGCCTCCCGAGCTGCGGTGAGTCGAGAAACCTTAGTGGATGCCAGGGTCTTAATGGTGACTGGATTCAAGTTAATCCCTTGTGGTTTCTGCAAAATTCTTTTTCCTGAATATGCGATCTATTATCGAGGGATCTTAGCTAACGGGAATTTGCTCCGTCGTCCACACAAGTTAAAACAACTTAGTCAAAGCTTCCGTCAGCGTTTCTCCACAATCTTTGCAATCGTCGAAATCATCTGGGTCAACAATCCCATTGTGATTGAGAACCGTAATTCAATTGCGGACCTCAGTTTTCGTGGATGGCTGTAAATCTACATGCCAGGGTATAACAATGCAAGTTTGCGGCGTTAACACAGTCAGAAGCAGGAGGTTCTAAATTGGCCTTCAAAGTGTTCCGCATAGTACCCTAACCTTTTGGATTTGGTGTGGTTAAAGGTACCGTCTGTCTCGCGGATAGCCTCACTGACTAGACGGATGTCCTGGACCAGTAGTGCAGATAAGTTTGGAGAATCTGCCATTGTTCCCTGATACGAAAACGGTTTCTATTTCCTTGACTGACTCCTTTAGTCAAGTTTCACAATCAACGATCAGGTTATGCTTCAGCTTCCTATAAAGATCCCTCTTGAACGTCTTATATAAACTGTCGAGGAATGTTTCCCCTGACATCTACCAACTCTAATTTCTTTTAAATCCGGTGTTCGTTTAACCCACGAATCACCCTACCGCATGCTACAGTGATTGCCTCATGAATGGCCTATGAGACTTGGGTTCGACGGCTATGAAAATCTTCGCGGCGAGAACTAGTAAGCTTGTTTTCTAGGCTAGTTTGGTGCCTATGCTTTACCATTGACATGGCCAGTTTCTCAACAGCCAACCGTTGCTATCGCTGGGGTCGTTGCCCGGTGATTGTAAGAACAAAACTATATGGTACCACCGTGTGATCTAAATCGAAGTATGTGTCCTAATATGAACGACAGTCGTGAGTGTATCCAATCTACATATAGTTAGCAGCTACATGATCTATCTGATTCGGAGAAGGGCGCCAAGTATAACAGTGACGCCCACGATGTCCAACAATAGTTTTGCCCAAAAATAATTCATATTCGGCGCGCAGTTGCAACAGCTGTCTACCATTATCCCAACGATGTGATGGAAGATCAAACCTGCCGTCTAAAAGAGATTCTGTTGATCTGAGCCTTCATATCTGGCCAAACTGACTATATGGGAGCCGGGTGTCAACGTAAAGAGGGCGTCTAGACTTGGGTAAAAGGCGTCCTTGACACCGAAGTCGCTACAGTCAACTGGAGCATAAACAGACACATTGAAAAGAGTTCTGAAGATTTGGAATCTAGAGCTGGCTTTAATAGAAATTGCCAGGTGGGCGGCACAAGAGCGTACTGCTGACGAGAATCCAATCTATCAATGCGACTGTTGTGCTGAGGACTATGCATATTTTAGCCACATCGATAAAGACGGCCCAAGGATCATCCGAAGTGTACAGCCAGCTTCGAGCGGACCGAGCGGGTATTGTTAGTCCGATATCATGACTTCTGTCCAGGATCCCAATCTCTAGAATGCAACAGACACCGCCGTTAAACGAGTGCAGTGTCCGTGCAAGAGCCGCTTTTCGATCTATCTGTTTTAGAGTACGATCGTTGAAAACACCCACATTAGTTCGCGTTTTAAGCCTTAACGGGGGCCGAGAGAGGCCGGACGGTGGGCGGTAAGAGATTGTACCTGGATAGTGTTATTATTGCTTCCGTATCTATTGTGGGACCTGCAGAGTAATAACTAAAAATGGTAGTTGTCAAGAGACTGAAAGCTTAATTTCATAGGACAGAGGGGGATCAGCAGTAACACGTTTTCGGCTGTCCACTCTGTTGTATGCAACAGATTGGGTGACCCTGTCTATGATGCGGGACAGTCGATGCAGTATAGAATTGTGAGTGTTGTGAATAATCATGTTTGTTTATGAGCTGAGATACTGCCCGGACGCACAGACCTAGATAGGAAAACAGTTAGGGTTCCCGGACTTTGGCTCAACAGCCTGTACCTTAAAAGCACTGAATAGGTAGCAGTGGGCTGGAACTAGTAATTTTCCCAGAAAAAGATGCCAACCTTGTTGCAACCCCCAAGCTTGACGACCAGGAGATCGTGGCTCATCAGTTCTTTTAGGAGGCCCATTTTCTAACGATGTAGCCAGGATATATCACGCCATACCGTTCGATCGGCCCGGTTTCGGTTGGTATAATGGTGGTTGGTAATATGGTCTCACTCAGCCAGTCAGATTGCAGCCTGAGCACTATCTGGACTGTGTTTTCTCACGTTTGCTTTCTGTTCCTCTGTAACGTGATTTGTTCTAATGCCCTGACTGTCATGTATGGTCGTCTCATTGGATTGGCTTCGCGTCTTGTCAACCATGTATGATAGTCGCTTCGCACTGTAGATTTGGAGCCCTGTGGCCTAATTCTGCCTCCGTTTTCCAATAAACGGTGTTGGCACATCTCTTATCCTCCTCGATTTTCGATCGAACGATTGGGCACATAATGAAAACGAACGATCCAATAGTCCTTTACCTGTTGTCTTGTTTGGCATGAATAACTCTGTCAGCGTGATCATCACCCTATGCAGTTTAGCCAAATCGTTCATCGAGGTGCGCAAGCTGTCACGCCGGGACAGGGTCCAGTCTCGATTTGTCGGATTGCTAGTTGAACGCCGCTCGCCTTTGCTCACGCACTTAGCATTTTGTGTTCGTTTTGTGCTGGCCGTCTTCGAGAGAAACTTGTTGGATACGACTTTCGCTTTGAGGAAACCTGCTCATTGTTCTCATTTGCTTGTGAAGAGATGTTCAACCATCACACAACATGCGTTAATGGAGTGATAATCAGCTTATGTTCTCCTCACAAGCACGCTGGGATGGGAGTTCAGCTGCCGACCTCTTTGAAGACGTGAATTACTGATATGCAAACTATAGCAACTGGAGGAAACTGGGGAATGGACGCTTATTTTCAAATGGAACTACCACAAGCTATCTGAATGTGATTAGTATGCACTTCGAATTCAGTTTTCAGTGATTCAATTCGCCCATCATTATTCAGTATTAAGTTACTGAAAATTGCTGGCAAATCGCTTTGTAATCAGTCGTTTCATTTCTAGGACTAAATCAGGAAATTGCTTCACTATTATTCTCGGTACAGTTTTCTTTTCTCCACACGTGATCACTTCCAACTATTGCTATATGGAGTCTTAAATGTCGGGTGATTATATGCTTGATTTTAGCTTCTGAATTTGCTGATCGAAACGACCAAGTTGCTCCCGTCTGATGAAGAGCGACAGTTGCTTTCCGTTCACCAAGTCGAATTAATGATGCAAACGAAGCCGAAAGGCACGCTCGGGCTGCCAAGCGAACCCTCCGGACTCAGGTAAGCCGCTGTGCAAAGACACCTACGGGCTAATTGTCCGCTTTTTCAATTTCTGACATTTTTTTACACAGTTGGGACGACTGCGGTTCTTGTACACCGCTCACAATTAGTCTTTTTACTACTGGGTTGTCTTATTGGTACTGATGGAGTGAGTTATATGAGGGGCTCAATATGTTTGTCTGTGTTATCAAATCGCATCGACAATAAGCTGGGTGCTCTCTTGATGTTTGTTTGTACAGTATTTTTCGTCTCTTTAGAGAATTGTTTGATCGTTTGGCATCCACATGCACGCCTGCTCTGATAACAATGCTTAATAAGTCACTATTATTTACGTTAGGAACTGATCACCGAAAGTCTGTTGATATATTCTGTCGAACGGTGAAACGTATGGAATTCCAAATGTTATTTCTTGTTCAAGAACGCGGGACACAAAGGTATTTTCTATCGGGAGTCACATAAAATTAATCCATTCCACCGAATGAGATTGAACATCCAACACAATATTGCCTGAGACACATAGTGAGAGAAGCTACACAATGACTTGAACTGCTTCAAAATCGGATCGAATTTCCTTCACTTGTGCTCACTTACATACACTTTCCAACAAAATGGTGCTCAGGATTAATTAACTGAGTGTAGCCAACGAGTATCACACATTAGCTACGCATGATCTGTATTGCCTACTCACATTTGCATAAGTGAGCCAACATGCTGAAATTGATCGACCACGTATCGTTTGCCGGGCCTTCGTTATTCTTCAGTTTCGTGTGGTTTAACACTGCTTACAGTTACGCGCTGCAAGATTTCGGATCCTTCACACTCTGGAAGTGTGGCATTTGTTCGCACGGCTAAACTCTCGTTTGTTCAGTGTACACAGCAAAGGTCATCTAACCGATGTATGTCGAGAAGTGTGCTCATCTACGTGCGATGAGTGAACAATGGAAGCTACGCTTCATTCACATCGGTGGTCGGTAATTGCCCCTACCCACTTTGTGTTCATCAGTCTAAGCAGTCTTGTACATTTTCGAGCAGTCCTATGCGATTTTTGTGCGGTGTGAATAATCGCGTATCTCTTCTCTCTAGCTATCTCAGACCATTTTGTGCTGAACATTCAGTCCTATTCAACACATTGAAAGAACCTTATGTAATGAATAGTACTAACTTCATAGTTGGTGAACAAGTGAATTGTTGTCCAAATTGACAAAACCTGTAGCTTTCCTTCCGTTCAGTGTGCTTCCATCTTGTATTATCTTTCTCATCCCTTCGTATAGTTTGTTGACCCGATTCATGTACTACTTGATTGCTGATCATTTCATGAAGAACAACAGTTTCGAGTAAGTTTCTCATTCAGTCATCCTCATTCCGACCCGTTTTTCTTTTGTCTACATGCTTTTTGTGCTGTTTCTTAGTTGACTCGTTTCATCTTTTCAGTGGTGACGATCTTGACTGTCCAGATTAGCCATCTACATAGATTTTCCCTGTCTGAACAACCCGCAAGCCCACTGTGACTTGTGTCGTGTTTCTAATGCAGTAACTGATCTAGTCTGATCTCAGTTCGCCAATTTACTGCGACATGCAGTTGTTCCACCATCACTGAACGCAGCTGGCCAACGTCTTTTCGATACACGTCTCCGACTTTGCTAACCACGATTTCCGGAACAATTTCATCAATGTCAACACTTTCGACCACCAACCCCTTGGAATGTTCATACTTTGCATCAAGGCTAGTTCTGCAACCTACAAGTTACGACATCAAGTGTATGTAAATAATCGTTGAACCGCTAAAGCCAGTGGTTATCCGAGGACCAGTACGCACTGTGCCACTGGTTTTGGTTAACGCCTAGAAGCACATAGCCTCAACTTGTTTCTTGTCTACCTGTTTTCATGCCGTTTCCTAATCATCTCCAGGTTCCCATAGAATTCATAATAAATCAATTTTACGAACAGCTGTTCTCGGTAATTGTCATCGGGCTTTTACAGTTATACAGAAGTAATGCGGATCACTGTCTGCTGGAGGATGCTGCTGGTGAATGCGTTGGCGTACCACAGGTACCCGCCATGAGACACGCGTTCGTCAGTGTCATGTGGCTGCGGAATGATTAGCCAGGGAAGTTGGAGGGTTCGGATGATCTGTTTTTGGGCACAGACAGGGGTTGTGGTGTCTGATGACATTAGCCTCGGCTGTTGATAACGGTCGCACTCTCTAACTCATCCACCAACACTCCCACCCTCCTCCAGTAAACTGTGATCCACATCATTTCTGTGATTTTAATGACCTATTTGTTTTGTTGCAAATTTCCTATATAATTCACATTTACCCTATGTATTTGAAAAAGTCTAGTGAAAATGACCGAAAATAGCTGTTTACCAATTTGACTTATCTTTCTTAATCGCGCCGTCTTAGAATATCGACGTTATTAAATTTTCAGGTTAGCTGGCTACTTCACATGTCAGTGAATGTTTGTTGATGTACCGTGCCCTTCGGCGTTTCATTTTTCAGCCGGGCCGTGGAGTTCTACCTCAAAGATTTGAGAGCCTGTCCTCGACGCAGTGATTCATGGGCAGCTCTTGGGCTCATCTACTACAGTGAATTGGAACAGATCATCAACTTGGTATGTTGGTAAAACCACCAGATGCGAATGAGTAGTACTCCGCTCTTGCTGCACTTTATCTCACAAAAGTACTCTTCTCTCCTCCGTACGTTTTATTTTGTATGTTAATTAAAATTTATGTGGATTTCTGGACATTTCCGTCAGCTTGCGTATGTGTGCTCTTGTTCTGTTTCCCTGAAATCACATGGTAACGTCTCGATTGTCCAGTTATCGACCTAGCTACAACCTACCGGGGATTATCACACAAGTGTCAATCTAACCAAGGATGTTCATTTGCTGTTTGTTTCATTCTGTTTCACATCTCCGTTTTCATGTTTCTAAAGCAAAAGCATCTGATAGCCTCAGTGTTCACATTATCTGACAAATAGGGTAGGTGGCTTTCCTGACGTGAGAGGCATGATACAGTTTCTGTTTTGCGTATGAAACAAAAATCTCTGATTACATTACAATAACCACCATTTTGCCTACACCGGTGCATATTCTAGCGACCAAGCTGGATTTAGTATGACCAACTCTAGGATTCATTGTTTGTATAATGTCGAATTAGACACGTGTTTTTTGTCGTTATAATCTTGTTTCCGCCAGCTGGTCGTAGTCCGGTTGTTAATGATTTTTCATGTTGTGGTGGTTTCTTCTTTCGTTATACTACGGTAAGTACGGTTAATATGCTGTCGTTGTTTTTGTTGGTGATGTTACAGTTTGATGTCCATAAGACTCGTTTTGTTCTGAACAGAAGGCTTTCAGACAGTATGTTCCGTATCCGAATGGAGTCGTAATTGATGTACAGTTTCGACATGTCAGATGGCATTTTGCAGCACTGTTGCACTAATGAACATCACACCGTTGAAGCTAGCGGACTGTTACTCAAAACTATATGTCTAAATCCAGCTTGTACTGACCAACTCCAAAGTGGATTTTATAAGTACCCAAGTGGTTTCTTCATTTTCGTGTCGATGAATCATATGTTCACTCTGGGATGTTGGTGCCAGAAAGGCAACATGTTGACTACTCTACACACAGTGTTCTCAGGACAATTACTTACTACCGTCTTGCATGTATGAGACGACAGCCGACCTCTGGTTTGTTGCAATCTATGTCGATTATGGAACTTGACATAGGGTGACGCCTCATCATTTCTCCCATCGTTTTATCTTCTGATTTATGTCGGTGGGCTTCTCCTTCCAAATATCCACTGGATAATTTTTTATTCCCGTCTGCTTTATGTGTTAGATCGCGAATCTTGCCTATTCCTGTTTCTGTGTTCGCAGTTTCGAATTCCGAACATATGTAGTGCTTCTTTCTGTGGTTGGTTAACTTATCATTATACATGGGGCCAAAAACATCTCCCTACTCCGTAAACCAGACAGGAAACTTACAGTGGATATGAATGGTCGACCGCCACAGTTGTCTTGAAAATTCTGTCCAGCTGACATTGCCAGATCCTGGTAAACGCAGTAAGTGGCTCGTCGCACGTAAGGCCAGACCACTGAGTGGTGACCGCCTTCTACGACGGGCGTTCGTGTGTGTGTGTGTGTGGTACCGTTCCCAAAACATTGGGTGTTCAGCAGACGTCTCCTCTGAACAGTATATCTTCAACTATGTCAGGAACTAAAGTGATCAAAACTATACCGGCTACTGTGTTACAAAGGCCATCTTCTGATAAACCGATCATCATCTCCAGTGGTGCCGTATCCCGACCCGGTCAGTCAACAGACCAACCGTCCGCTGTGGTGCACCGATCGGCTGCTGGACAGCAGTTCATCATGAAATCAGCAGGGTCTGGGACGAACACAACACAACAACAATTCACGTATTAGTTGCGAAACGGAAACACAAAGGTATAATTTCTATTATGGTTACGGTAGTTTACGCGCTTCGGTGTCTAACTTTGGAACACATGGTTGCAACTAAAAGCATTTATTTGGAGGGACCTTCGTAATTTTGTACAATCGATATGTGTTACTGCACTTGATCATAGTGAACGATGTTTTCGTATCCCCATGATGACCAGTCTCTTATGGCTATTCAGTAATCGATGAGCAACACGCCGTAAGCACGCTGATTCGTTTGCGCGGTCGATTGTGATCCAGTATTCGAAAGTCAATTCAAAATGTTCAATTGCTGCAGTATATTACATCCTATCAGTGCTGCCAACATATTCCTGCCCTCAGCTGACAGTAATATAACCGCATGAAACAAAAGTTGACTTGCATCATTTGATGGGTGAAAACGACAATTCGCCTGTCAGTGTATATGTTATGTATGTGTGCAGGTAAGTCTTTCACGTTGTAAAATTGATTTTAGATGTTGGAACGACTTAGCGTTGAACCGGACGGCCTGGAGGACTATGCTTCAGACGGGCGTCCGCGAGTTCAACGAACAGTTATTGCGCGGCCGGGAACGAAAGCGCACGGTACGCAAAGAAACCATCGGTGCCATAGGTCGTGGTGACATGACTATATGGCGTTACGATGTGTGCGGCCGCGAATGCGCTGGCCGTTTGGGATTAGTTGGTCACCAGCGTACTCATAGTGCACCGTCGGCGAAGAAAACGAGTACGTTAGGCTGAGGTAGGTTATATCAGTATATCCATTCTCCTTCTGTTAACTATTGCATCGACCAAGACCGTGGTCGTTTAGCAACTAATCCGCTCCTCTTTTCAGAAACTTGGGTGTCTGTGATCTTCTGCCTATTCTTCTCTTGGGCTTTGTTGGTGTATTGAATGATGAATCGTCTGTCTGATCTTTTCGTAGTTCAACTTTGAGTTTTGTTTTTCAACTTCATCCTCTCTAGAATGCATTAGCATACACTCGTATACTGAAATGCTTCTTGTATTACATTTCACACATTTTTCTTCCTAGTATAGATCTTGTCAGTGCAGTCTCTCTCACTATTTATTTTCCGAGAAATAATGATTTCCTTTTCGTGCTAGCCATTCAATTGGCTAACCAGCATTGGCCGGCTGGACACTAAGGCCTCACTCACCCATCTACTGGTCTTATTCCTTCAGGTTTACACCGGATACGTGGTGTGTGAGTGGAACCGCAAGTAGTGCAACGCAAGCCACTTGGGGTGGTGGGTTAAAGCGCAGGCGTTCTTTGGCTTCGGTCACTGTGACAGGCTAATCCGTTTCGGATGCCGCCAACCATGTGTGTGTGAACCTCATCGCAGGCACTTGATCGCTTGTTCTTCCCACACAGAGTCGTCCATCCTGATGACCTAGTGAATCCCGATTACTGTACCCAAACAGTTCGACACTACATAGCATTGCACCAAGTATGTCGCCTGGTCGCCTTATCCATCTCTTTCCCTGTACCACATCATCATATGGAGCCTACGTTTGAGATTCCTGGATGAAATCCTAAAGCCATCTAAGTGTTGTTGCAATTCACGTAAGATAGTCAAAAGCTTATTGAACTCACTCAGAGTCTATCCAGAAATAAAGGGTTCCCATTTCGTTGTTTCAGTATACCAGTCTCCTACGCGGCGACTATTTTAGGCAAACCTCCTCCTCAAAGTTAGTTAAAACTGGTATGCCTCCCTAAACTTGTCATCTACAAAATTGCAGTGTTCTGTTGTACATTTAGTATGTACTCTGTTCAACTTTGGCTCGTTCCCACTTGGTAAAGTTGTAAGTTCAATGATATGCTGAAATGTTCTCATCTTTCTAAACGTGGATTGCATGAGCGTCGCCGAATGAACGCGTTTGGACTAAGGTATTTTGTGCGTGCGTGAGGGTTTGATTATGCTAGTCTGAGTGAACGTCGAAAACACTCTGGACGATCGGTAAGTAACATCGTTTCTTGTTTGACCTGTGCACTAGCTTAGTTTTTTTCTCTCCATGTATGTGTGTGTGTGCGTGTAGTGTTCACATGGTCGAATGCGTTACACGGTGGCAAACGTTTTGTGGCGTACTTGACTATACGTTAAGCGTATGATCATCCGAAACCACCGTTACCTCGTACAGGGTTTGTAACACTACAACCTAGCTGAACTGCCTAAATCTTTTTCTCTCAGATCAGCATTCTTGCAGCTAATAAAAACACCCCCATATATTTTATCCCAAAGCGCTACCTTAACTTGTATTCACCGGTTTTTTCACATCCGAATTTCCGTTCTCACCACAATGCGGTCGTATTTGACATCTTAATCGACTCCTTCAATTCAAAACCATTCAATTTTGAACCGATTCTGCCAGTTTATAGTTCTCAGCTCATATGATATTATTATTCTCGTTCTTGTCAGACGAATCTCCGCACAGAACGCGTGTCTCCAGATGCCGTGTCACGTTGTCTGCGCTGTTTCACCGTCGCCCTCAATCTGCTCTCCAATCCGATCACGTTGTTGGTTGAACGTGGTTGTCTGGCTTACCAGCTGCACTCCTATTCGGCTCGACTGGTCAAGAAGGTAGATTTGGCAGCTGGACATTCAGTTGAATTTCTATGAATATGTGCTAATGGCATAGATACTGGCAGTTGTTAGTTCAGATTTGGACTACGTTGAACGCTTTCTTCCACATTTTGATAGTTTGGAAACAGTTAACGACTGAATGACCACAGTTGGGTCAGTTGTTTCTTGCCATATGACTTTTCTGACGGACTGCCACCTGTGTTTGCATTATTTGCATAATTTCTGTGTCCGATGAACCTAACTTAATTGTAGCAACTTGTAAACGCTTGAATTCATCAGCGTGTTCTCTGTAAAAGCTTCCACAGAATCTTTCGTCTATCAAATGAATTCTTCCCCACAACTGACACAACGTGTTGTGAAGACACTTAGATGAATTCGTAATGTTTAGCCTGTACCCATTGGAAGCAGGTTGATGAAGGTCAACTGTACTGACTTTAACAATATTTAAACTTACTAGTGTATTAAAATTGCTGAACACCACTTGATCACTTGTATTCGCTGGCTAACAAAGATGTGTTACAATCTTTTTTTACATTTCATCGTCAAGCCAATACAGTAGCACGGTAAAAATAATTTGAGATGTGCATCGGGCTTAATGCAGTGAAGCTAGTTCGATGGTCGATCAGTTGGTAGTTAGTTTTCCCATATATCGTGCTGGTTCATTGACTGAAGCACACGGATCGGCTCTCACTCTAGTTGATATCTCTGTACTCGCTCCAGTCTAAATATGATTGAACAAAAACATGTCCATCAACAGGTCTTTAGTATCGTTGTTGTAACCGGCCTGTTTCTAACTGTCTATAAATTGACTGCACTATTAGCGCGTGAAAGATCAGAACTATGTGATTGGTTCGTTCAATTGTTGTTGCTGTACGCAGTTTGTATAACATGTGCTGGTTTTACATTGGTGACTGATGAGAATAAATGGAAATGTTAAAATCTCGCGATTTATGTTTTCTCTCTGTTTTGACTAAATATGTCCAATCCTTCGGCTTTTAGACGCCTTTCACACCATTAGACTAGAATTTGATTTTCAATAGGGTATATCAGAATCGTCCTCTTTTTGTATGGAGGCGTTTAACTCAGGTCTTTCTATGGACTGTCCGCAGTATTTTTTTCATACGTCACTCGTTCATGTTTCAGTTGAACGGTGCCAAACCTATTTTAGGCAGATAGTTCTTTCTCCTCCCCCCCCCCCAATTACGTTGCAGTCAAATGGCCGAACGCTACCGGAGGCACATTTGAATCTCTGTCGGAAATGGCGCTATCGGATGCTCCAGCTGGCTGAAAGTTCATACGAAGAAGTCTTGGCTGTCAGTCAGTCTCCATCACCAGTTTCACAGGTTGGTTGCCAAGGTACTCCCTGTGCAACATCAGTCGGTGACGATCGAGCAGCCCAACCACTATGTCCAGTCATTAAAGAGTCAGATGCTCTCAAACGAAAAGAGCAAGCTATAGAGGAATCTTGGCTCTGTTACTATATGTTGGCCAAATGTGCAGAGAAGAAGGCTACTCTGTCTGCTCAGCAGGATTCCTGTTCTCCTGGAATTGCTCAATATTTTCTCCAAGTTATGCATGCCTATGAACTTGCGTTGGATGCTTTAGATTCTGCCGGGGCTAAGTATCCGAAAAAGATAATTGTCTATCACAAGCTTCCGTTCCGAGCTGTTGAAGCCATTGAAGTGAGTGAAAACATCTTTCGATAAACATATGGTTGATGTTCTACGTCTTTTCGGTTAAATATTTGACGGAGTATTTGCATATAGGTTGGTTAGAAGTGAGGACGAAACGGTGACTCTCATGAAAGTCGGTCACTACTTCAAAATTTTCTTACAGACACACGTATCACAATTGTCGTTGGAGTTTGCGACGAGATTCTGGTATTTTTGTTCGGGTATGTGTGTTTTCCGAAGGTTTTCCAGATAGAGGCATATCGGATCTCCAGGTGGATCAGAACGTGTACTGGCAGACAGTGAGCAATCGAGATATTTTCTTGGTCATATTTGTTGTATCATATACTACCTTTATATGAAATGAGTAGTCAGAATTCCTATACGGCTTTTGCTCACCATCGGTAGTTCGTTCTTGCATGTCATACTGGCCCATCTGTGCACATCCTCATAGCGCTGATTACGGGCGCTTTTTCGCTTAGACAAGCATTCTGCGTCCACTTATCCTTCTAATGTAACAAAGAAATTGGTTAACTAAATAAAAAGACTTATTCTCAAGGGGATGCCTTGTGATTCACATGTGACATACACTGATCAATTGTTGTGTACACTATTTCGAGTACGCTTCAGGACGAACAACTCGCCCGTTGTACTTAGCATCGATAATACCACTTGTTTTTTTATTTTGAAGTATTTTTATTTCAGCTGATCAATCGTTATGGTAATGATCTGTGTTCTTAACATCCAAAATAGGTTTTCTACAAGATCCACGCTCTGGCGCTGAAACTCCTGTTGCACTACGGCCCTCCTAGCTCATCACCAGAACAGCCGGATCAGGCAGGTGATCAGATCCCGTTGATGGAGCTGTTCGCTTTTCTAACAAAGCTACAGTCTTGCAAATTCGTTTCAAGTGCTGGTAAACCAAAGTTAGTTTTCCACAGGTCCACGTTGTACTATGTACGCCGTAACTTAAATTATCTTGCGATTCGATTATGTCTTTTATCATCACTGGATTTGTCGTCGTACAACTTGTACAAATGATTCTTGGTATTTGTTTTGACTTTAGACGCGGTTTCTATTCGGCTCGATTTACTCTTGGTTTACTCACATTTTGTTCTACCACTTCATTTGACCGCATGTGGACTGACCAACCATCGTATACTTATGGAAAAGAAAGTTGACGGAGACAATTAGCATCAGTTAATTGACTCACCGGACTTGATGGTTAAGAGAGCAAGATTATCATCCGCAGCTCGCCGCACTTTGTGCATCAACTGCATCTCCATTAACTCAGATTGAATGACTCGATTTCTTGGTGGTAATGCTGGTAGTGTTGCTGTTACTTCTGCTTACCTCCAAGTACCATGCGATCACGTGCTGTTTGCTTAATACAGTCTCTCCATTCCATAACACCTTCACATTTCCAGCAAGACAGTCTGGTCAGTTGAGATTTCATTACATCAACTTAGTTGGAAGATTGCTATGGAGAGTGAGCAATTCGATAATGGTATGAACACTTTCACATTGAGGTGTTTCGGTAATTCAGTCCGTGCATGAACTGCTGCCTAACCAACCGGAGGGGTGGAATTTTCATTTGTGAGTCAAATCGTCATTTATTTGGGCCATGCGGAGATACGGTTGTATATGGTCAGTATTTTTCGTCCAGAATAACTGGGTATTTGAACATAGTAATACTCTGACAAACAGGTACATCTGTGTACTGAAGGATTAGGTTCTTACAATGAAAGCAATGTCCTTAACACCCTGAACTCATACTGGTTACGTTGTTCATTTTTTGCCCTACAGTATACGGTACTCAGGATATCTTGCCCAATAGGATAAACAGACTACTGAATGGCGGGTTAACGTAAAATCTGAGTAGCTGAAGACTGAGCTTTATTCAGAATTGGTCATCTCGATACCCAAAACCAACAATCGAGTGCATGTACGCAGTAGTTCAACGAATCAGGTCCGAGCCAACTAATCGATGCTCACTGACTAACCAGTTGTTCTCCTATGAGTGTGCAACGCAAATGTGTGATTTGTGCGGATAGAGTACGTATTGCCAAACTGGAGTGTAATGTCATCTTTCTCCCACTGAAACCGATACCACATAAAGTTTCATGCTTGTTTGAACTCACCAGCTAATTTGAGCCAGGCTTGAGCTGGCATCCTTCATATCGCAAGCTGAAGCTCATTCGGTTTGCTCCGTGTGTGGCAGAGTGATCATGTTTCACGATCGACTAACCTGCGGTTCTGTTTTATCCTAAGGCGACTTCTCGGCCCTAGACAGTAGTGTTTTCGGTATATACTGTCTCAAATTCAAACTCAAGATATCTATATCCAGTATGCAACCCGTGGGGTCGCATGACTTAAACCACTGTACAATGTAAGATCTGAAAGCTTTTTCCTACGCAGCGAAATAGAGTATTTTATTGTGTATCACAATAAGGTATTCCACCAAACACAAGTTTTCATCACTTATCCTTCTCCATAACGTAATGCTTTTTTGCGCAAAGTCGAGCTGTAAATATCATCACGATCGCTGTACGTTACGCCGTTTCTGACGACTAGACATTATCAGCCCAACCGGTATAGTGTTCGCATTCATATCAGATCAACTGACTACCTACTAGTGCTATACACTACGTTTTTGTTCCGTATCACTACCAAAACTGCAGTCGAGGTTTGTTGGAAAAGAACTATTACTAGTTGTTCGATTACCTGTGAGGCATATTTCTCCTGCCGTAGGTGCATCTTTTGACTGCGGTTTATTTATTCTGTAGTCCTGTTGTATATAGTAAAGAATATATACGGAACCTTAACGTTCAAACATGTATTCAGTGACTTTATACTGTGTGCCTCTTTAGAGATTAAGTCATGCTGTACAGGCTAACTTATAAACACCAAGCTGATTTTCTTGTCCGGGGTATTCTGCGTCTGTGACTATTCTCACAAACTTAAAGTTTTGTATCTTGACGATAAAGACAATTGAGGGGAGTCATTTTTGCCGTACCAAGCCTTGTATGTATTTATCCAGTTCGCTCTTAATTAGAGTTCCTAATGTTTTTTTTGTCAGGCGTGGAAAGAAAAGAACGGCAGTAGTGGCCGGAATTTCATCGAAAGCCGGTTCCACTCTTCCGCACAAACATCTTTGTGAAACGCCTCCTCTTCCTCCTTCTGTCGAAACGTCCACTGAACAACCTGCACAAGTAGTTGAATCAGATGCTGCTGTTTGCGTACCTACGAATACCGCTACGGCTGGCGATGGGCTTTTAGATGAACTGCCGGGGTTACCTTCACAGGACGAGTTTATCGATCTTACATCTCCAGAACCTGCTGCTTGCAAGGATGACAGTCCGTCTTCTGAAGATCATTTTGAAGCAAATCAGAACAACCCTTCCGGTATACAGATTACTTATATGTCTCGCTTGTTTGTTATAGTGCACTCATGCTTAATTAGTCAGATGTCCTCGGAAACCAACTTTGTCATCCGTGTGTTCAGATTGCCTATATCTATCTAGTGATCGTACTGATACAAGCGATGGTTGGGTAACCGTGTAAGTATATGATGCGAATGTTTCGTTTTTGTTACAGTTATCTGGCGTAAATGTGTTGATCTATGTCGTGTTGCCTTGGAACTGGTGCTTCAAAGGCTTCCCTTGCACTATAAAGCAATGTATCGGTTAGCTGATCTGTACTGTCGTGCTCCACATCTCAAGGTGAGTTTTTTCCTTCCGCTGTATCCATTTAGGACTCACTTATTCTGTGTTTCTGGTGTCTGATTTCCCGTAATCATAATGCATCAGGAGGTAATAGCAATTATGAACTATGAATTATGTTTGTTGCCGGCGGTCTCGCTAAAGTTTGAATTATGGACGATAATGCAATCACATTCACTGATAGCGAGATCGTTTGTAGTGAAGAACTGATAATTTGAGTACACTGACCATACATGTGGTGTAGAAAATATTCGGAAATAAATAGCGACTCGGACGAATTCTGTCGCTGGCTTTGGTGACTTCGTTATAAACGGATTTGACGGAATAACAAATTCAGAACATTATTATGCTCAACAGTTATGAGGAACAAGTGTTCCTGTGGTTGGCACATTTGCATTTTACTTTTCCTCCAGTATTATGGTAATACACTGTTCTGTTTTACTCACATGTATGAAACCTGCAGATAATTCGGGTAAGTTAACCTTGTCGAGTTATGCGCTTTAACACACTGTATGCATGTAAATCGATCTCACGCTTCCTCACTCAATTTGTATATCCGAGAGGCGCTTCTGAGTACGCTGTGTGAATAGCGCTCCATATATATATATATATATATATATATATATAT
>JTDE01021174.1:96474-115591 GCA_014338405.1 Paragonimus skrjabini miyazakii | reverse complement strand
AATCCCCTTGTGTCAAATGAGTTTAGACTGGATTCGAACCAGCGACGGAAACAACAGAGGTGACTGAGTGCAGATGTGACGTGGCTTCATAACTCAGTTGACAGTGTTTTTGTCGCATTTGAGCATATTGTTTCTATCGCTGGTTTGAATTCAGTGGAAATCCGGATTTTTGACAAATGATTCTCTGCTAAACTCAACAAATCTGCCATACTGCTTATTGGTCAATGCATACTTCACAATGTTAATAAATGTTAGTAAATATGCGCATTTGTGAATGCTCATTATGAAAATGTTTACCAACCTAGGTGGAAAATTTCAAGTGGCAGTTACGGCACAAACTTTCCAAAAGCACATCCAATTACCGGCAATTTAAGATGGCAGTCGAAGCCTCAGTGTGTAAGGCCGTATGTTATAACCGGTCCAAAACGCTTATCTGCTTACGAACGTACCATCTCCTCCATTGAGCCACCGAGTAGCTCAGTAGCTCAGACAGGCATATTAAATCGTGAGCAACATGCATATCTGTCTATCCCTTTTACTCTGGCTCACGTTCATATTCCCCATATGACAAATACTTAACATATATGCCCAGATTACGTCGTTCCACATGCGTTTTCTCATAACCGATCATATTACACGTGCAGTTTGGCGCTGTTTTCACGATTTTATTCGCCACTTTTTACTGCTCACACGTGATTAGGACAGCCATGACATCCGTGGCCTGCCACTGTTGTACTAATGTCAGAAAAATTCATTAACCTTAATCCCTGTGAACGTTGATGCACTTGGTCCTACTGCTCTTCAGCATCCAGATGTCTATCATCAATGTAGATTTGACATCACCCACAATTGTTCACAACTCCCACATTCCCATAAACTTTCCAGTCGGTCCCTTTTGAACAACAGAAGCACTAAACTCGAGTTTCGTTCTCATTAGAGCAGCTCGTCAGTAGTGTGTATCATCGCCACTGCCGGGACTTGAACCACGGACACGCTGTTCATGAGGCAACCATGTTTACCACTGCGCCATTGACACCACATTAGGTACGACCGAATCATCATATATGAACATTCAACCAGTTTCGTTTGTGAGTAATGATCAGGTTGCCCGATCTGCCTGAGAGGAGACACAGTTACTGTCTGTTGACTCCATGATATGCACTACTGACGAGCTCTAATGAGAGCGAAACTCGAGTCTAGTGCTTCTTTTCGAAAGGGGCCGACTGAAAAGTCTATGTGAATGCGACAGCTGCGACCAGTTGCGGGTGATGTTCAATCTATATGAAAATCAAACTTACCTACTACTCATCAGTTATCATCAATGTTTTATTTTCAAGACCCCCACCAATTTGGATCATCATTGTCCTCTAACGTTTTCCCACGTAGTTTTCTCTTCAGGTAAAGTCACTGAGTCCGAGACCGATGGTTCGCTTGTTGTAAGCCATATCTCCCGACAGTGGCCCATTTTACTTGGGGAGTATCAGCCGGCGTGTAATCGTATCTAAACAAGACACCCTTCGCTGATTTCAGTGTTTTTTTCTCCCGACTGTTTTGTGCAGCCGGCTGACGAATGCAGCACAGTAACGATCAATGAACGTAGTTTTACGCAACACGTTATAGACTATCAAATTGATCTGTCATGGTGACTGTTTCGTTCAAAGTTTGTAAGTGACGACGATACGCAGTGCGTTCACCGACATTACACCTGGCTGATTTTCGAGTCATGGTGCTAAACCTGTATTTCAACCCCCACCATCCACGAATGGATGGATGTCTGTTGTAAAGTGGAAAAACTTTGCTAGCGTGATTTACTCGATCTTCCTCCCGCATCAGTGTTCGAATTCTGGGTGCATTTTCGGAAGAGATTTCTAATATGCCCAGTTTTTCTTGCAGTCTTTGCCGTGTTGCTGTGGGATATGTCAGAGATCTCTGTTGTGTGACCTACATTCATCTCCCTAACGTTAAACTCACTAGTCGTTCCACAGAACCGTAATTTTGAGAGGCAATCCCCTCTAACGTTATCTTCATTTGACAGTCTGTTCCCTATTGTATTTAGCATCCCATTTTCTTACAACTGTTTCTGAAGCTTACTGTCCTCATTAAGATTAAATCTTTGCAGGTATTCTTCGCCGCAATACCCTTTGTGATCAAAAATGCTCTGACAACCCAACATGCCAAAGCCTTATTTTGAATCAGTTTGAAGCATCCAAACGGAAATAAGTCAACAGTTAACCAGAGCAAAACTCTCTTTTCTTCACTCCTACAAACCATATGACCTCACCAACATTCAATATAGAAAGACTGGTCACTCACTACTAAGCACTCAGTTCTGCGGCCTTCTACACATTCCTCTTAATTGTGTGGACAGTTCAACTACAACGAAATATTATATCCTAGAGGACACCAATATTTGTAACGAGTGAGGCAGGAATTTGATCAGTGAATCACGCTCAAATTGTGTTCTCATCACCTTCAGGTAAACGACCTTTCCATTTTTATCGAACTTTTCATGTCTAATTTGTTGATCATCGGATTGTCAACTGCGCATATTTCCTTTTTTCAAACTTTGTTTGTTTACGTGGTTGTTTGATGAATAGAGACTATTCTTTTCTTGTCGTAATTTTTTAACGTTTTGCCTGCCAGCCATTCGTCCCATTTTGCCTGTTTTTCTCTTTCGCAACATGTGCAATAATACTTGCTTGCCTACAAACACAGATCGTGCCAGAAGAAGAGTTGAAGGCTTGGTCGCGTGAATATGTCATCGCCGAGGCCACAGCATCTGATTCATCAAACGCGCTTCGAGCGTTAATGGATCGGATTGAACGAAATTTCACTCTCTTAGGTATGTTGATGGTAGTGTTCAGCTACAACTTAATCGACTGAAGAAATGAGTGGTACATCCGGTGATCAGGAGCAGAAGATCATGTGGTTACATCTGCTGTCAATAGTGTTTATGATCTTGCGAGTCTTTTTCTGTAAACTGATCATCAGCTGCACCACCATATTCTACGCTCGGCCGTATTTTACCAATTCTTTGACCGCTCATCTTCGTAATTCTGTGGAACCGCCTCATTCGACGTTATTTCTCAAGCAGGGTGTTCAATTGCCATGTCAATCACATGACGCGGTTTGTGAACCACAGTACCTTTATACACCACCTCAGATTGTTCAAAGATCTGGTTCTTTCCAGGAGTTTTGACGATGAAATCATTATGTATTAATCGTGTACTGTTCACAAGCATACGTTACATTCCCATATACACATGTAGCTAGGTTATAGTGAGCATATACAAGCAGATAGAGCCACACACCACATAAGTTTAGGCTGTCTGAACATCTAAACCCGGTCTTCTAATACTACTCCTTCTGTTATTGATCAACTACCGACAGCAGAGTTCATTTAAGTGGTTAGTGAATACATCAGAACTGTTACAAAAGGTATTTAGTAAGTTCACTTTTCAAGATGCTACTCAGTAGACTGAAGAACTCGATAAAATGATTATCGATTGTAGTCGGTTTTACACTTGGAATGTCCATTTCAATTTTGGAGATCACAGCTAACGTTAGGTTGTGTAAGTTACCATGACTAGTCACCGTTTTCGGCATGACAACCGAAAAGAAAAGCGGGTTACCATAGCAACTTTATACAGACGAAACACAGACACCACAGTCGTAGCCAAAAATAAGACTAATGCAGATGAACTGTTTGATATTGTGATAGTTGAAGCAACCAGATCGATTCGACTAACACAGCGCCTGAAATGACGATCTAGTGGGTGTTTTGTTGACCCATAGTCGCATCAACACTATCGGTAATCTCATTTACCAACAGTTCCTCTACCGTATGTCACTGAGGGCGAAAGGAAAACGTATGCATACGGATGCATGCGGACTGGGGACATCTTGTTCTGTTTGCTACACCGCACGGAAATGGACTTTGCGAGCGCATTGCGCAAGTTACCTGAAATTTATAAGACGGCACTGAGAAAGTTGTACAAACAGGATGAGAGGTTTATTTAAGCAGCAAGATATGTGTATCTGAGGAACTATGGTAGTGTGGTGGAAAAGGGGACGTGACATTGCGTTCCGATCGGCTTGATACACAGATTAACCAAAAACTCACCTGTCAACAAGGGCACTTTTGAAAAAGGATGTAGGGTAGATCTTAGGGATTTATTCAGTGTAGTACTTAAGAGACCCATCTTACAATTCACTGAGGTGTTATCGATTAATCACATTCGACCATCCGCTCTTGCTTACAAGCCGCTCTCGTTGGCAATGTGGCTGTTCCAGCAAGCGGTCGGTTAGCTGGACCGTATATGTGTTTGTAGCCATAATAGTTTTCTTCTGCTATTTACTACCTCTAAAATCCACCTGTTGCTTTGTACAGAAAATGTTCCGCGTATTTCGACTTTTTTTCAAGCCACATTAATACTCGATGTTGTCATCAACGCACTCCACTATGGACGTTACTCGAACGTCATTCGGGCTGGCAGTCCCGTCGAGTTCGAATAAAGTACTGCATAACTGAATTCGTGTGACTGTTGTGACGCTTTATTCTTCATCCGCATACGGTTTCTAACTATTATGCCTTGCTATTTTTCTCTACGGTTCATCCCCTGATTTGTGTATATTGTTTCGTACAGTCAATCATCCATAGACTTCTATAAGTAGTGTAACACAGCCGCATATTTGGTGACTTCACGGGTTGCATTCACTCAATCCATAGAAAAACAACACCTAATTAAAGCATTGGTATAGACGCAAAACGTTTCTAACGGAGATAATAGTCAACGTGACGATCACATTAAGACAATTGTTTCAAAAGTTCCCCGCCGGTGATGACGCCAGCCGGCAATCTTCTGGTTGGGTCAAGCCCATATCTGGTCAACTGCACCACGTAATTGCGTATACCGTTTTGTATGAAAATTAAAAATCCGTTTCTTATGTGTTTTGCTTGTTTTTCAATACGACCTTTTTAGGTTTCTATGTTCTTTGGTTCGCTTGCTGTTCCTCTTTGTCTTGTATTATTTTCAGGTGCCACTGGGATTGAAGACCGACTGCAACCTGGTGTTCCTGAGACAATTGGACATTTGCGCGAAGCCGGCATTCACGTTTGGGTGTTGACTGGAGACAAACAAGAAACTGCAGTTAATGTGGCCCATTCTGCTCGGTTGATCACAAAAGAACATCAGTTAATCTACATCAATGCCTCTTCTAAAGTGAGTTGGACGTTTTTATGAACAGTTAACTCACTCACCCACGTTTTTCCATCCTACGAGTTGAACGTCATTCACAGCTGATCACACTTGTCGCATTCCTGTAGACTTTTTAGTCGGATCCTTTTAAGAAGAAACACTGAACGCGGGTTTCGAGTACCCTTGTCACGGCAATGGATATGCACTCCTGACGAACTCTAACCGGAGTACAACTCGAAAGGAGCTGACTGAAAAGTCTATGGAAATGCGACACCTACCATTAATTATTAGTGTTATTCAACCTATAACAACCAAATTCCTTATTGCTTGTCAGATTTTTTACCTCCTAACCCATATTGTAGAGCACTCTGAATTGCTGCAGTCAGTTCTTATGGTCAACTGTCGCCTCTTCTTTTATTGACACGAAGCTGACAACTACGCAAATTGATTGTAGCCAAAAATAAATCATTTAAATGTTTGTTGAAACTTAAAAGAGCAAGTATGTTTCACTTACTGATGTTGTAGTCATTTACAACAAGAATGCTTTGCTGAAGAAGAATTCCGCATTCATTGATGATATAACTTTATCAGTTCGGCCAAATATAACTCCAATGATATTACTGATATGTATTTTGGCAGGTTTGATACCTATATAATGTCATCTTGAAGTAACTTCGAAGCAGCCACATGTGATCTTACAACTAAGTTATAAAATTACGTCGAGAACCTATAAACATCACGATTGAACTCAGTTGCTCACCCATCCCATTGTGTCATGCGAAATCTACCAATTTGTCCAGAATTTCTCCAACATTTGTTGCAAGAGTCCATTAACTTTGGTTTTGGGTATCGTAATTATGTTGCTAATAAGTAATGTGGCGTATTAACTATTTCAAGGAGGACCTAGTTTTCACTTTTGTACTCATGATTTGGTTTCGTAACTCAACCGGTAGGGTACAGACGTACAGTTTTCTCATAGCTGGGTTTCGAAGTACTCAGACTTGTCACAAGTAAATAAAATTTTTTATGCCGACTAACAAAAGTTTCTGTTCATTATTGTCAGGCAGCCTTACCAAGTGATTACACAACAACTGATGTTTACATGTCGTAATCGCAGTTCAAAGTGTCATCCGTGCAGTCCTCTCAGTCACTCTCACACCGAAAAAAATACAGTGTTAAAGTCATTCTTCCAAAGTTTTATTCAAAACAGCTGTTTCCCTTAGCCGCTGATTTCACCGCGGGGGCGAATTAGAGTCTCCAAAAAAATTGTTGTGCCTTTTCACTTTAATTGATTTTCGACAAATTTTTCATCACATTCTTACCAAAAACACATTTTCCACATGACAGTAACGAATGAAACGTCATGGCTTAGCCTGAGGTTAGTTACATTTTCACACAAAATTTCTGTCATCCTTTTTCGTTTTTTTTTCGCATCCTTGTTGTGTTGTTTCGACGGAAAGGTGGTGAGCTGTTTTTCTATTGCTCTCCGGATTAACTCTTATCTGCGATCAACCGCATCGTTTTACTGTACCATGACAACGGAGATGTTTTTTGGGGCAGTTTCTGGTCCTTTTTCATATTTAACCTGAAGGGCTATGACAACACTGCCACCTGGATACATTAAGTATAATGAAAGGATGTTGATCTTTCCTATTCCCTTTTGTACAATTGTAGTTATTGATTTGGTTATCCAGGGGAACAAATTGATTGAAGACAAATTTAGAAACATGCCTGACCTTGAAAATTATGATAGCATATTATTAGCCGGATGTATAACATACGACATAGTGAGTTGTTATATAAACCTGAAGTCGATAAGCTTGGACCGACGACCGCGTAATTAATGCCTGATTTGGTTAATGTTTAAAGCTCCCGCACTATATCAGGGTTGGATACCATGATTATCAAACATCGGTGACGCTTACCGTATGATGATGAAACGGGGTACTTCAATAATTGACTGGGTTGTGGTGTAATGTCATTCCTCTTCCATTATTTATCCGGTCAGATTGTTTCCATTTTTGTATCCTCAATCAGCACAGATTGGTTCCAAAGTTTATGATTTGTGTTCGCCTGGACAAAACATGGAAGACTAGAGTTAGCTCCAACATTGTTTGTTTTATAAAGTCAAATAAGAAGTTTGAATCGGAAACTGAATATCGGAATTTATAGACGTCATTTCTTGATTTTTGTTGTTTTTGATACATCACAACTCTACAAAATTAGATCAACAGCCTCGTTCATCGATCCTGTGGTTCTTGGTTACTTTTCTATATCGACTATGCTGAATTGAGTGTTTAAAATTTAAATCTCTTTTTGTCACAAATTTTTTCCCGGTTGTAATAAGTCATTTTCGAAGTATTTCAACTTATCATTTCTGTCTTCTTTTTGAATCACTATTTGATATTTTCAGCAGTTCATAATGCTTATCTTTGAATCAACATCCCACAACCAGTTTCGTCCTATTTGGAACTCACCAGATAGGGTTAGTCAAAATTGGGTTAGAACGGGCTACCGCTTACTTCACAATCCGAAAGTTTCATCTGCTTGGCTGTCAGTCTTGCGAACCTCACTTGTGGTGAGGGTGATCAATAACAACACAATAAATGTCAAGTATCTCAAGCTTTTCGTATATCACTGTTTCTTTCTTTGTCCTACAAACCGACAGTTGAAAACTGGCTATTTGATCAACCGGCATCTGCATTCCTTGGTTTGTGGTCATCCGTGGGCTGATTGTGATGAGATCAATGATGTGATGAGTGACGATCCGGATGTGGAATCCTCTTCCACGAGCACCAGTGAGTCGGAATCAGATCAAGCCATGGATCCGACAATAATCGCAGCGTTTTCTAATCAGCGACATGTTCGCGTTTGTCCACCAGAAGGTAATCTGAGCGATAGTCACCCTAGTTGCGTGCCTGCGCCTGCCTGGACACGATTTACCCGCCGATCCAAACACCGGATCACTCGATCCGTGTCCGAGTCACGTGCGGTAACACAAAAACGGCGCCGTCGACGACCTCGTTTGGTTAGGCGTCATCGTACACATTTACTGCGGGAGCGACCTGTACAGCGCCGATCACAAGCCTCGTTGGAATCGGCTAACTTGGCCCTCGTGATAGACGGCGAGACGTTACAATTTGCGCTTGAGGAGGATATGAAGGCCAGCTTTTTGCGACTAGCTCGACTGTGCACAAGCGTATTGTGTTGCCGCTCGACCCCATCGCAAAAGGTATGGAGGTGATTCTTTGCGTGTTCTTATTCCGTTTGTCAGCTGATAAAGGGGTTCCCGTGAATTTCCGTTACAGATTTGTTTTATGTTGTTTGCAGCTTGATAACCAAGTTGGAAAGATGTCTTAGGGTTTGGTTGTTTTAAGATGACAATTCTTTTTTAACTATGCTGGTTAAATTATCGAAGTCAGTTGGTTTCATGTAACGGTGGGCTGTTATCCTTAATCCCCGAAGCAGAGTTGTAGTGATGCTGGGTGTTTCGATCACCGGAATCATTCTCTTGACGTCCACTTTTATTCTAACGATAGAGAGCAACATATCTACCAACATCTCATATCCACAGCTACCAAATTAACATTGAGACGAGTGGCGTATTTATTTTGGAGTTTCACGTCAAGTGTCGGTCAGGTTCCTGACTTATTCTTACCAGGAAGATGTTTGAAGAGCGATAAATCAATTTATTCCTGGTATGAACGTAATTGTCGGAGTTTTTGACAGATTTGGGCACAAGATCTTCGTCTTCTGGGACTTCTGAACACAATAACTCCGAGAATTTTGAACCGGTGTTTTCCTGTTAAGATGGTGACCAACTAAACCTAATTAGCGTAACCAGTTCAACTATCCTGAGTTCGGTCGGACTGGATTAGAATAGATCCGAGTCATTTGTTACCGTATGAAAGATGCTATTTGAAAGTGGTCACTCAATGACGATGACAATGAGTTTCGTGACATTATACTTCGGTCGACCTTGTAGTGAACGGGACTTCCAACCATAACCACTTGACCGTTAAGTTGTTATAAAACCTTGACGTTATGAAGCACTGAAGTCACACGATTTCTGATAGGAAACTAGAGTAGTTGTGGAAAGTTGCATTTTCTACTATATAATGTCTACAGGTACGTTTTAGATGGTTAAAAATCCCCAGGGTAGTCATTAGAAAACAATAGTGTAGCGAACAAGCTCGTTTTCGGTTATTCATCATCAGGCTAATTACATAACCAGTCGGTGCTATGTGCACAAAAGTGGGTGAAGCAACCTATAGAGTTGCCGTGGTGGTGATGACATAATACGTGGTGTGGTTGTATGCGTGTCCATACCCTGTCTATCTCTAATTGTCTGTCATATATAACTTGCATGTTTTACGTTTGCGGCTGATGAGAGTAAACGAAATGTTAACATATCGCAACATATGTCTTCTTTCTGCGCTGATGTAGTTATTGAAGGGAACCCAGTGTTTCAAATTTATATGAAACTGAATTGTCAGGGCGAAACGAACAAAAACAAGTAGCTAGTTTGGGTGAGGTCAGACACACACGGAACACACACACACACACGGAAGCAACTTTTTGGTACGATTACGTTACCGTTATGACCCCACTGGAACCATGACGGTATGATCGGTCGTGATGTGGGTGGTTGGCCGTGGCAACCTCTACGCATGAACAAAGCGCTTCTGTGCACACAAGAGCGGATTTCTTAATCGAATTCCAATCGCCTCAGCTGTTGCTGAAATTCGGCATCTGACAACTTTTGAGTGACTGGCGTTGACTCGGTAAATCGGACGAAAAGAAGACAGCATGATGTGTATCAACGAGGTATGCAACAATTGTGCTGGTAATTGTCTTGGTGACTTCGCTACTGATCCAGATTGGGTGATGCTCACGAATTCGTTCAGATAAGCACCTGGTAGTGCGACGCACGTAACTAGTTCCACAGGAACAAGTAAAGAATGTTCTATTGATGACAGTGTCCAGTCTCATAGTGATTGTCCCTCTAAAGCAGAAAAGGAATCTCATAAACTGCTTGACTAATAAAGCCATGAAAATATGTACACAGGATACAGTCTCCGATGAACTATCGTTCACACACACACTGTTCTTACAAAATGGTAATCCAGAGCGTTTTGCAGACAAGACTATGGAACGTCGTGAGAAACAGGATAAGGTGACCCGAGCGGAAAATAAAACAGTATTTATCCCATTACCATCCAAAGGGAATACGCTTGCCGAAACAATCACTAGGAGATTTAACACTGTTATCAGTAGAACATTATATGCTGCCCGTGTCTGTTTCAACCCTACTCCACCCTTGTGTTTACGTTTGAAGGATAAAGTGCCCGTTTCTGTGGCTTCTTTTTGTGTATACTCATTTACTTGTTCCTGTGGAACTAGTTACGTGAGACGCACGACCAGGTGCTTATCTGAACGAATTCGTAGGCATCATCAACCTGGATCGGCAGCGGAGTCACCAAGACAAATACCAGCACAATTGTTGCATACCTCGTTGATACACATCATACTGTCAACCTGGACCTCTCTCTTCGTCTGATTTACCGAGTCAACGCCAGTCACTCAAAAGCCGAATTTCAGCCACAGCCGAAGCGATTGGAATTCGATTAAGAAATCCACCCTTGTGTGCACAGAAGCGCTTTGTTCATGCGTAGAGGTTGCCACGGCCAACCACCCACATCACGACCGATCATACCGTCATGGTTCCAGTGGGGTCATAATGGTGACGTAACCGTATCCAAACTTTTTCTCCGTGAGTGTCTATGACGTGTCAGATCTCAATTGAACTTACTAATTGTTTTTGTGCTTTTCGCCCTGACAACTCTGTTTCATATAAATGTCATGTAATTGGTCTGATGAATAACCGAAAACGAGCTTGTTCGCTACACTATTGTCTACAGGTACGTTTATTGTGTGTCTTGTCTGGTCACGTGCCCGTTTCATACGATAGACCATTGTACTTCTTTCGTTAACACATGACTACTTTCATACGCGATGGTAAACTAGTAAAAGGATTAAATTGTCCATTTTTTTCTCATTGCAGTAAATTTGTGCCCTTCTTGCTTAATCGGACTCTCTAGGCTTGTCCAGACTACCAGACGTGAAAATACAGATGCCTAATATTGGATTTTATTCAAAACAGTCGTCGTTGATAGTATCTTTTTCACATGCCGCTTTTTGTGTGCTCAAAATCTCCAGTAGCCGAGTAGCGTTTCATCTATCCCTTTACTGTGATTCCTATACGCTCCAATATCTTGATTCATCCTGTAAAAACACCCCTATTTTCTGCCCAACATATTTATAGCTGACGACTGAAGCGGTTATTGAACCACTTCATCACTGTCATGATTACATGTGATTGACCTTAATTGAACTTGTGTTTCTCAGTCGATAGATCGTTGCTTAACTCTGCATCGGACCATCGTGTTGAGCCCCCTCCGTAAATAGAGAGAAGGAAAGGTACATTTCTGAGATCAGAAATTCGTGATCAGGCTGGTTGCTCGTCAAGAATGAAATGAGCAACACTTTTGCCAGCTGCCTACTCTATTTCACTTGGATGCGGGCACATTTGGAGGGTTACTATATTACTTGGCCAGCCTACGAATAATCCTAATTTTTGACAACAATTCACCATTATTTAGCAGTATCTCTGCCTGCTTAACTATTTTCGTGAACAAAGGCCTATGCTTCTGTGTAGTGGAGTAGTACTTGGTAAATAATAGTTCATTAAACAGAACTTACATTGAGAATGTGAGTGTGTGTATGAAAAGCTAGGATACTCGTTTAAGCAAACAATTCATGCATTGTTTTCCAACGTGGGAATCACAACAATCTGTTTCTCGATCATATTAAAAATCAATAACATGAGAGTCAGTGTTGTGTCAGTGGTTCATACAAAATGTTTATTCCTGTACACTAGTTCAAAATTCGAATTAAAATTCACTTAACCACCCTATTTTTTCTCAACCCAGAGGTTGTTTGCACCATTTTATTGTAGTTTGAGACAGTGTTTTAAATTTCCAAGTAATAGGCAACTTGGAAAACGGCCTGTTGCTAGTATGCTACAAATTTCTATAGCATCGATGACAGGTTGAACTTGTGGAAATTATCATAGAAAAAAAACCTCATTTTGCAAAGGGTCACTGACTTTTTCCTTGGAAAATGTGATCTATTCTATGTGAACAATACACTTAATGAATAAACCGGGTTTTTCTTTCTGGTTACTTCTGCGAATATTTACATGATGGTGGCTTACACATGTATGAACAGCGAAGTCAGAAATTCTTTTCCCGAACACGTCTCGCTGTATCTCATCTGGTACGCAGTGCAGTCTGTGGGTTTTTTATGGCAAAGTTCAATGGACATTGTGATATTAAACAACAAAATCAACAACCACATACACGCACGCTTGGCGGCGTACGCTTTGGATTAGTTTGTCAGAGTGGCCGAAGCCAAGGGATGCCTACGCATTACACTTATCGCAGGCGGCTTACACTGCACCATCTGTGGTTTTATCCATACACCACGTATCCAGAATAAACACGAGGGCGTATGAGTGAGGCCTTTTTGTCTAGCCGACCAATGTGGCTGACACACTCACACATGTTGATGTGCACCACTTACCACGGTAGTCTGATGATGTACAACTCCCTGTATGCAGAGAGATGGCCTCTGTTTGTTAATTGCTACCGTCTCTACGAACCGCATAAGCCTTCGATTTTTTGTTACGTAACTTATCCACAAGACCTTTTTGAGGTTCAGTTGAGGTCGACATGTCAACCACGCGTTGAGCAATCGGTTACTCTGGATCTTAGTGATTTGTCAAGCTCTGATCCGAATGTGATATTGCATGCAAATCCGTAGATGGTGCAAGAGTTAACATTCACGGGTAGCGGTGTTCTTAACGGTGGTGTTTGGATTCGGGTGGTGGTGCACAGCATGACTAATTAAGTTGCATAGAATGTGTGTCCCCTAACTGTTGTGGGATGAGTTTTCAATAAAGTGGGAATGTCGTCACCTGTGTAACCAAAACTGCGGTAAACATTCATTTTACGGTCTGTTGAAGTCATTGTAACAGCTGGCTTTTGTTTGCTGAATTTCTCCACAAATGCCTATGGATAGCATGGTTCTCAACAACGACATCTGTTTGGCCAATGCTTATTTCGAACAGATTCGTCTTTCACAATAAAACATTTCTAACTAGACCGCCCTTATACGGGATGGGCGCAAAACTGTGAAAGTTCAGGTACTCCCCCGTCCTATTGTGTTTCCGGCAGACTGACGGCAGTACGAAACTGTTATTCCGACGCTCCATAAGAATATCCAAAGACGCCAGGGTCTCAACATGCTCGTGCTCTATGGTAAAGCCAATTTCGAAAGTCATCCGGGTTTATTGAGTCGAGTCTTTTTGTTGCTATCTCCTTGATGTCGGTGACTAGCATGATATTGTCGACACAACGCTGATAGAAATGGGCTTAACTGGAGATAGCATCTGCGTTCTGCCTCAAGTGAGCAATGAGAATATCGGCTAATAGCCGACCAAGCGGACTAGCCATGACAACACCATCGTTTTATGTATGGCCAGTTCCGTCTAAGCTGAATTTTACGTTTGTTGTACATGGTAGCAGTGTTGTATGACAGGCAGTTTCGTTGTGAGTAGTGTACTACTTACAAGTAGCATATTACCCACAGACGACATCCAGGAACAAAAGGGCAAGTTTCGAACGCCAGGAAGACGACGGACAAGAAGAGACTATCGGAATAGTGTGTACGCACTGTGACAGAAGTTTAACCAAGGCGGACGATAACGTACTGTCACCCAATGTATGTGAAAGCATGTCCGCCGTACAAATGAGTGTGCACGTTTGTAGTCCAATATTTGACATGACCTGTATGAGAGTTTGTACAATAAACGAATTCTCGGGCCAAGCGTATTTTGCAATCACAACAGCAGGATTTGTTTCAACTCAAACGTGAGCAACCTCATGTTCAATCGATGTGAGCCAGTTGATTGTTAAATTATGCCAACTGTCTGCATCAGGGGAACAAAGTAGTTATATTCATACTGGCCTCATGTTTGTTGCCATAGTCCAAACCGTTGAGCAAGCCGATTAACTCAAAACTATCTCCCATGGTTTTTCGAATCACTGATTACTTTACGGGCTGAAAAAGTTGGGCTTACCACCGTGCCAGCGTGTCTCATGTTGAACTAAACGTGGATATTATTGGCCTCAGATGTGCACCAACCTTGTGGAGTTTGAGTAAGACCTACGGTTGGGGAGTACGTGTTCCTCAAGGTGTGAATGCTATGTAAGCTTGCAGACTGCAGTGTTTACTTGAAATGCCGTAAAATTTGTTCATGAAATACATTGTGCAGAAATCTGTTTCCGACTTCTTTGTTCAAATTTATTACGAGAATAAGTTGTATGCCAAATATGAATCGTTTGTCTTGTGGTATGCAGTTAAAGTTCAGCGAAAGAGATATTCCAGTTTGGGTTGTGGATCCATTTGGATTAATTTACGTTGAAGTTGAAATTACATTAAGGGTATGTTTGAGTGGTCTGTGGGGTAGTACAGGGGCCTAATCTGTACTTCAAATCACCAAATAGAGCGCCTAGGTTAATATTGACGTTGGGATTATGTTCAAACAACGCTACAAAACGCCGTATATAATTTTGTTTTATTTGTCGTCTTTTGGCTGTTTAAATCTGATTTCACTCAAGTTTCTCACAGACTGTCAGAGCTTGACGTCTTCTTCATATTGTGAAGAGAAAGGGTTTTCGGTTATAGCTATCAACACTGCAACCAGATTTTCAAATACTTGCTAGTTCACGTTTTTGTTTGTGCTTTTTTTTAGACTGTCGTTGCAGTTTTTCCCGGTAAATGGTTTTCTAATCTGTCCTCTTTTTATCACAATGTAGGCTGCCGTGGTCAGTTTAGTCAAAGACGGTTTACATGTGCTCACGTTAGCAGTCGGGGACGGTGCAAAAGAAGGCATGCAGGCCGTGATGGCCTCAGATTTTGCCATCAGCCGATTCCGATTCTTGCAGCGTTTGATTCTTGTGCATGGGCATTTGTGTTATGATAAACTAGCCCACACGGCGCTCTATCTTTTCTATAAAGACGCAGTGAGTTGTCGGTCGTTGAGTTTGTTTTTTCTTTCCGTCCACTTGTATTGTCCGTCAGAAGGAACAGAATAAGTTATTCGTTCAGCTTGATTATGTACTCGTTGCCATTGATTGCTGTTTGTTTGCGGTTGTTTATCAAGGGCTTAATAAATGATCTTTCATGTCGTGAACAAATCGGAGTTAAAACTTACTGGCAAACAATGTTAGATTATTGGATAATGAAACAACAACAAAAATCCAGTCTGTTCTGAACAGATTCATGAACTTGGTAGTTTGTTTGCTTGATAATTGAAGATTGTTGTTCACACACCTGCTTTCCGTAAATCGATGTTCGATCGACGTTTGAGTGACCGGTCGTTAGACAGACAGATTTCCAGATCAATGCGTATGAGAACAACCATTGTTATGTGTTGAACGAGATGGTCGTCGTTCGATGTTTTTCAAACATCCCAGTTTCTGTTGGACAGCCTTTTGACTGATGCGAATTGTACAATAAACTAGACTCGTTTTCGGTTTACTGCAAGATATATCTTGTCTAACTAAGACCAGTTCAGTGAGGTGCTTCAATACAAATCATGTCAGCACCGGTGGTTTAAGGGATTCATCGTTTGAAGGCATAGAATCTGACATGATGATAGCTGATTTAGAAAGTGTTTTGAACCAGCAGAACTGTAGAAAATGCTATTTTGAGAACTTTTTAAAGTGGGCCAACCGAATGGCTTATCAGAATGCGAAGGCTACGATCGAATGTAGGTAGTGTTCAGTTCATAACAATCCAAATCCCCGAAATTCAATCATGAAATTTTCAAGCGCTGTTCCTTCCTTATTGGTAGCATAAATTTACCCAATTGATTGATTGGACACGGCTCACCACATGACCAATCCATAATCATCAGTGCTGAGTCTCATTCACCAGTTTATACATCCTGTCACTGTTGTTATCGTCCTTGTTTGGATTGCGAATCACACTGACTACATTTTATTCACTTGTCGATACACCTAAACAGTAGGCATCCATAGTATAAACACTGCTTATAGTGGGGCAATGACGTGATGAATTCAAACAAAATGACATGCATTAAGAACCTTCGAAATCTGGTTCTTTTTCTCTTATGTGGATTGTCCATAAAAATGTCTTCATCCACTTTTAATAACCTCAGACAACTTTGGTTCTCATCTGTTCACTGCAGGTGTACATTTTCCTCCTTTTCTGGTTCCAATTGTTTAACGGGTTTTCCGGAAGTAACGCCATCGATCAATTGTCACAAGTCCTGTTCAGTGTGACCATGACAAGCCTACCTCCGTTCCTGATGGGAATTTGGGATAATCCAATTGATGCGGACACCCTACTCGCGAATCCAGTTCTGTATCGGTCTGGAATTGAAGGCAGGGTAAGTACTCAATCCAAAAAAAACTGCTGGAACTTATGGGGCTGGAGTGACCAACCATGGGCAGCCGGCGATGTTGTTGGATAAGTTGGTTCTCTTTGAATCTAACAGGGTGATTGACGATATCCGAGGTATACATAAATCGTCGAAAGGCATACTCGAGCAACGTTTTGTCCAATCCATCCCTTTAAACTCACAGCATTCAACTTACGTTTCAGCATAGCTAAACAAATTGCGAGTCTGTCAAAAGATCTGTCAATGATCTGACTTCTAGTACGAACTAGTTGTCGCTATTATAAGTTAAACGAGAGACGAATATATGAGATGTGTCAGGTGAGTGAGTCAGCGTGACTGGATCGCACATAAGGTCAAGCGAAATGGGTACGTGCAATGTCGACCTGATATTGAAAACGGTTTAGAAAAAAGCCTAGATGTGAATGTTATCGCTTGTCTGCTTAGCACGACCGAGAACAAAATCCGGAATCCAAACCGTTTCGGTGGAATTCCAAATGAAGTGTTCGACTTACCTGAAAACAAGTCTCCTAATCGAATCGGGTTAGTGAACGGCTCCAACACACTGCTGTAACCGTAAACACGGGTATAGACTCATATCAGACCATATGTCTCGGTTCCATCGTCCTGGTGTTCTGGCCATGATGATGCAGGATTGTTAGCCCCTGGCCAATGACAGACTTCTCTGTGTTTGAAAGGCATCGCAGAGATGGATTCAGCATCTGTCAATTAGTGTAAACGGACGAGCTACAAATATAACATTTCGCTAACGGAGTGTGCTAACACCAACTGGTGAACAATAGAAAACTGCATTGACAGATGAAGTTAGTGGAAGATTGACTGGAAACGACACATTTTTCTCTAGTGTGTTACACATTTACCTCATTAATTATGGACCGTGATATAATTTTATGTAGCCGTTTCCAAAAAACACAATGAGACGTATGCGATATTCTTCTGTTTTGTCACCTCGTCATTGGGTCGTATCTACCCTATGTCAGTATATTTCCTTTCTACTACTGGATCCATGGTAGAGAAAACTTGCTGCGTTATCGAGATTGACGTGGACAATTCGCACAAAAATATGTAGCGCAAATTCACCTGTCTCATTCTTTAGAAACCTGATCTGTTCTAAATTATTTCCAGAATGCGAGAGCCGTCCAGTGTGTTGAAAGATCACGGCCTCCCGGAACGGGAGCAAAAACCAGTCTTCGTGGCACAAAGCAAATCTCGATTTACTGAGTTGGTACTGGTTGTTTTATAGACAATACGTATCCGTAAAATGAAGAAATACAATTGGTGCTGTCGCTTCAGCTTTCCTGTTGGTCGGCTCCACTTCGCTAGTAGCTCGCTTGTTTTAACACGTGACGCACTTAAACAACATGTTTTAATCCGACACTCGTTATAACAAAATCCGATACTGGAACAGCGTGCCGTCCTGATTGGTTCCCACGCTGACATACCAGCCTGCTCGCCTTGTCGACACTGATTGGCCGTTGTCTTCTGCGAATCCTTGGTTGACTTCGTATCGATGCGTTTGTCCAATCCAAACCCTTTACACAGTGTAGGTCGACAGTTAGCATTCTCATCCTGCGAGACAAAAGGGTTTCAGTTTGGTGGCTGAGCGAAGCACCTGATTTATTTTTATTTGTGATTTGTTACGAAAATGTGAAAAAGATCACTCACTAGTTCAATACAAGACACGTTGGTATGTGATCGGTTACCTGAGAACATGTTTGAAGACTGGTGAAAAGGCTTTACGACAGGCGGTATTTAAGACCTACATAAAAGTGGTCAACTGAGCATATCAACAGGTCCCTGTTGTGCTGGTGATGTAAAAACCAATTCCAAAACTTGCTTCCTTCGGCTCGTTTGATAGTGTAACACTGAAATCCGTTGCACACAAGATACTCAAAGTATACGATTCTCGACCACATCGTGAGACCCGAGTACAACAACTTCGGTTATTGGTTGCAGGCAAGTGTGAATCAGTTTGCATGTGATCTTTGTCGGAAACGGATATATATATTTCATGATGTCTATTGACGGAGCAATATTCTGTCTAAGTGTAGATCGCAGTTTGGCACATCAACAACCCGTGTAATTTCGGTCTTATCCGACCACAACACAGTCCAACGTTTATGGTTTGAGTGAGAGTTGTCAGGTTTTTCCTCTCCGATTGAGTTGTTATGTGTAACATCTATTTGTACATAACTATCATCCTACTAAGGTATTTTTACCTCTAACTATCGCATAAAAGTACTGTACCAATGTTGGATCAACTGGGAGTTCAACAGGCTGGTGAAGCTGAGCTCGGCTCCGGTATCGATAAGAACCCGAAAGCCGATCGACCGGTCCCTGATAAAAAATA